>CAEGAF010137554.1:0-12163 GCA_903067075.1 Micropoecilia bifurca
TACTTGATGAATACATCAAGTACTTGATGTATACATTGATGTATACATTCATCAAGTACTTGATGAATACATCAAATACTTGATGTATTCATCAAATACTTGATGTATTCATCAAGTACTTTTACTTTTAATACTTAAGTATTTTTAAAAGCCAGTACTTTTTAACTTTTACTTAAGTAAAAAGTTAATGTGGTACTTTGACTTTTACTTAAGTACATTTTTGACTGTGTATTTGTACTTTTACTTAAGTACATTTTTTGAGTACTTTCTCCACCACTGCCTATGACATCATGATACATGCTAGCAGGTTTGTTACTGTATTTATTTAAATCTGGGAAATTGCCTGCTTCAGGTTGTAAGACAGGTTGAGATCAAGCCATTTCTTGATTCTACAGGCCTGGGAATAATTAGGCACCACTGTAAATTGGAAACTGAATTTTGTATTTACTCTGGATGTTTTATGTACACATATATGAAACTGTGATGATCTGAAAAATGCGATGAAAATCAAAAGCAGAAAGATGGAAAGGTGCAAATACTTTTTCACAGCACTTTGAATTTTTAAACTTTCAAAGAGATATCAGGGTTTGTTTTTCCTTCTTATCTCTGCTCCTCATGAACACACGTTATCTCTTTTAAACTCTGGTTGTACTCAGTGACTTTTGCTTTTAAAGTCTCCGGTACAAAAGGACACGGCAGCTGATAAATGGGCCAGGAGAGGAATAACTGGAGCTGAAATTGTGAAACAGCATCCAACGTTATTCAATACACACCATATTTTACCTTTACAGTCACTTCCTTATTGTCTTCAGTCTGCAGCAGACAGAGCTTCTGCTTCCACACATCTATTCCAAAAATACTCACAAGTCAAAGGTTCTGACCTGCACTGCAGGCGACACATTTTCCCTAAATGTCAAAGTGTTGTTACTCTACAGGGCAACATTCTTCTAATGTTAGTGATGCAGGTTTTGTTTAAGTGTTTGGATTAATAATCTGACTAACTGTAAATATTGAACACTGTCTTCTTCTCTGGAAATCTTTAGTATGTTTTCTCTTCACATGGTTTGCACACAATTTCCCCTTTGCATATGTGTGTGTTTGTCATTCACTGGCTTAAGTACCTGTGGTACCTACCAATAAATTCAAGGTAAAAAACAAAAATACCCTTGAAGGAATATATTTTTTTATCATTTAATGATGTCCACCTATTTTCTGATCAGGTAATTTGCAGGTATTTCAGTGAAAAACAGAGGATAGTAAAATAAAATCCACAGAATCTGAACTGAAACTGACCCCCATTAATATCTATACAAACCATGCCTGATTTTTGTGCCATTGGAACAATCTGTTTCATTGAAGAGAGTAGAGGCTGATAATTAAAATGGAGAAAAATAAAACACTAAATTGGAATGTTTGTTATCTGGTGTGATGTAAATTTATTTTTTTACAATTCTAAATTTAAACCGTCTAAACGATGTTGGATTTGGATAATAGATTTCAATTCTGACATTGAAATCAGAAAGAAAAATTGATCCAACTTTAAATGCACATTTGATAATTGAGCTTAATTTTTATCCTTGAGAAAGACACGTGGCCTCCTTTCAAGACGAGGCTAAAACATTTGTTTTTTGATAAAGGTTTTACTTAAAGAGTCTAAAGATACCCTAAACTTTCTCTGTAAGTATGACATGCAGCTCTAGGCTTATGCTTCTGGTGGAAATATTGACAACTTTTCTCATTCTGCTGCTTTCTCCTCTCCATTTATGCATTATCAACAATTATGGTTTCCATTAGGGTTGTTCCCTCTTTCTCTGTTTTCTCCTCTCTATTTAGCTGAGCTGGTCTTTCTTTGGAAGAGCTGTTGCTATCAGTAACCTAAAATGTCTTCTTACCATAGATGAGTGGCCATGTTTTCTGTGTTTAACTTGGTCTCATTTCTTTTTTCTGTTTGTTGTGTTTCTGTTCCACATGAAGCGGGACTCTGGAATTGATGAATTTGTTACATTGCATTGATTATCTGAGTATATAGTGGAGATATGTTGAACTAAACTCAACTTTACTGACTGAAGCCAAATCTAGTGTGACGTTTCTCTACTATTCAATCTTTTAAGATTTATTTCCAAATCACTCTTCTCTTAATTTTTAATTTTCATCATGTGCACACACCAAAATTATGTATCTTTTTATTTATTCCTTACTCATCTGTCTTGATCTTGCTTGTTCTTTCACCCATTAAACCCAGATGTGTTTTTTATGCCTTCAGCACTTTGTTCGGGTTCCCACGTGTTTGCATGTGTGAGTGCAAGTATTTGAATGGCAGAGCAGCTGGGATTTTGCAGAATGTTTGGAAGAATTTACTCAGATTATTTGAGGATTTTAATACCCTTTCTGTGTGTGTTTGCATGCGTGTGTGATGCGTGTGTGTGTGTGTGTGTGTGTGTGTGTGTGTGTGTGTGGTCTTGTGGGGCACTGAACTAATCACAGAGATTTCTTCCTCAATGGAGCGAATAAGAAGCAGGAGCCTAAGGAATAGTCTCTCTCATCTCATTTTTTTTCTTTCACTTTATCTCCCCTTTCCTCAACTCACCTTTTATTTTCTGCTACTCTATTTCTCCCTTTGTCTTGTTTGGCACAGCGCTCCTGTCAGAGCATATCACTTTGTTAATATTTCCTAGCACTAAATCTTTTTAATGTCCCTTCCTTGCTATAAAATACTTTTTTTCTGATCTAGTACGATGCATAACACTGTACTTTGCACATGTTAAGCACCGTACATACAATATGTAGCACATATTGCATCCAATATGATTGTCTGCTACAACAGTTCACAACAAATGACTGATCATTGTTGTTCAGTTGGTTTGTTTTACTTTCTAGCGCCTGAAAAGTTACCATATGCTTTTTGGTTGTTTGTGTTATTAATATTCTCACTGGAATGTTTTTTTTTGTTTTTTTGCACATTGTTTTAGGACTTAGGTTGATTACATTTAATTCAGTTTATTCATGTAATGGGAATTCACAACAACTATAATCTCAAGGCACTTTGCAAAGTACCATCCTAGACCTTATGATGTGTTGTAAAAAGGAAAAGTGTGTTGCATGTGCAATGAAAATGTAAATGAGGAAAGAAAAATGTTTACAGAGCAACATTGAGTTTTTTAATGCAACAAAGAGCTATAGTCCAAAACACATATTAATGTGTGAAAAAACAGACATACAAAACAACATATGCAAAAAGAGAAGGTATGCTGTTACACCAGATTAATTCCATCTTATTTAAGCTTCTTGCACGCTGTCTTTATTCTTTATTTTCCCATGACTCGTCCCTTTCAACAATGACTCATCCCTCTCTCTGTTTCCCACCCTCTACTCTTTCTGTTTGCATCTTCACTCTCATCCTTTAACTCCTTTCTTATACCCCCTTCATTTTTCTCTCTGCTCTTCCCTCCACCTCTTTACCTCCTTCCCTCTCTTTCCCATCTATCTCTCCTCCCCCTCTGCCAGACTAAGCGGATGTTTTGGTGACTGTCCAACAACAGCTGTTTATGTTGGTTGGCAAAGGTTTGGTATGCGAGTGTGTGCATGTGTGTCTGTGTGATCATTAACTCTACAAATCAGATTCTCATTTGTTCACCCACTGACACACCATCTTATTTCAGATCAAACAGGCTTCAGATGCATGATTTTTTGGTAACCACTGCAGAATTTATACACACTCTGCCTCTAACTGAGAGTCAGAGTTGCATGTGTGTGGATGTGTGTGGACCTCATGAATCCAGTGATATATTTCAGAAATGCTCTCCATCAGCCACACGTGACTCAGGGATTATTTCTCTCCTCTAGAATAAAGCTGAGAGAGTGAGAGAAGCTGAAAGAGAAGAGGAAGAGAGCGAGTAAAGCAAAAACAGAGTGAAGTAAAAGAACGGCAAAAAGCTGCAGTATTAGTCAGAGTGTGAACCTTCTGCAAAAAAGCAGAAATCGTGATATAAGCCTGTTTTACTGTAGCAAGTAAAACAGATATTAGGATAAATAAAAGCTGAAAAAAAATCTTAAATCAGAAGATTTTTTTTATTTCTTGAGGAACTACTGGGTCCTGGTCTTGCACATTTGACATTTTCTCTTTCCTGCTTGCATCTTTGCTCTCTGACCTGAAACTTAAAAAACTTTGCCATTTCTACCAAAAGTTCATATGTGTTGCAAGTCATGCAAGTCAAGGGTACATCCACACCTGCCCTGTTTCATCCACTTTAATTAAACTCTTCAAAGTCTGGTTTCTTTGGAATCTGATGTGGAACAAAAAAGCTAAATCTGGTCTGCCTAACCTGGGTCTGTCTGTGTTTGGATGAACTGAACTCTGGTGTGATTCAAATGGATATGTGGATACCAAGAAGACTAGAAACCGCTCCAAAAGCAAGAAGTGGACTACAGCACAGGGAATTCTGGGAAAATACAAACAAAGCAAACTTGAGAGTCTGGCGCTAGTGGGAGAAATGGGTTGCAGTCTTTTATCAATGACAGACGAGAAATCCTCCAACCGCAGAAATCTGACACTACTCCATTTTTGTTTACATTTTGTGAAGAAGGACGTTGTGCTCATGAGGTTTTTGTTTCATTTCCCTCAGGGGGTCCAGGTGCAGCGCCACTACAGGTGATGGAGGGAACAGTTTTTTTCTGTTGTTTTGGATCATTTGACACAATCCAGTGTGAAAGCGAACTGCACCAGCTGGAAATGTAACAAATCGGACTATCTCGATTTGAGATAGTCTGGTGTGAAATTGATTGTGCGGCAATAGAAGAAGGTCTCACCACTTGTTGAAATGATTGATGAGGACAAAAAATATTTGTCTATCCTAACAATATTTCAGAGGAAAACACCCACATTCAGAAACTGCAGGACACGACAGTGAGGTGAAAGTTTTGAGCTTCTGCAAACAGCAGTATATGTGAAATCTTCTTGATGCAGCAGCAGCATCACAGTGTGGAACATCACGCCGCACAGCAAGTTCCCTGCAGTCACTCTGCATTACATGACTCACACACGCACTGCTTCTCTCTGAGAGGAGGGCTGCTGTGTTTGTATCTGTACTTACACACTCTAGGACTATTTACATGCTGCACATGTAGTGCTTTTCCCACTGTACACTCATTTGCATGCTCACAGGATCGTATCATGAGCTGCCTTAATCTGTGGTTGTGTTTTTCTCTTACTAGTTTCTCTCACCTTTTAGATTTAATAGATAATCTGACAGAAACTGGTTTACATTGGTTTAAATCTATTTACTTCAGAAGATCTGCATAAATGCTGTATTAACAGTTAGAAGACCAGTAAAGGATATAAAGTAAAGTAATAAATGGCACCATGTCGTAAAAAAGGAGGATCTGACACTAACATGAGAAAATTGGGGAGTAAAAGTGCAGGGGACTGTGATTACTACATGAGTGTTTGCTGATTACCAATGGATGACAGATGGAGCAAGAAATGAGGTGCATCTAGAGAAACAACTGAGGAAATCTAATGAAACGGATCCACCCATCCATCATTTGTTCATATCCACATTTGTGTCACTTGCAGGGTCATGGAGGCTGGGCAGTTGGGAGGGGGCAGCACAAAAAGAAATGAACATACAGTACACACAACCTTGTGCGTACACACACACACACACACACACACACACACACACACACACACACACACACACACACACACACTCACACACTCACACTATAACTCCCATGGAGATACCTCTTCCTCCCAGTATCTGTGTTTTTGGAAAGGAGGGGAAAGTTGGAGTACCTGGGGAGAATCCAGGTACTCCCCAAGCTCCATGCAAAAAACCAGAGGGCAGGATTGAGCCCAGGACCTCTAGGGGAACAGAGGACTGTGGTGCCGAACGATCCAGGGAAGGGATTTCTAAGCCAAAATAAATAAAAATCACAGAGAAATCCATAAAAAACAATAATCTCAACTAAATAAACACAAAGCACCTCTGAAACCCACATGATTTACCATTGTATATCACCACTGTTCTTCTTTTGAATACATCATTTAATTTCTATTCCAACATTGTAATTAAACAGCATAATTTGGTGACATGATGCTGGATTCAAAGGTAGGAACCCTTGTTTGATCCTTTGACTGGTGTGTTTATCAGGTTGACTCATTAAGTGCAAAGGAATTTATTAGCTGCAGTGATAAGAGGGAAAGTTCAACTAATCTCATAACTAACCTTTTCATGGGCTCTCAGTCACAAGTTTTGGCTTTTGTTCAAAATTGTTAGATGCTTTGAAATATGCATTTTCCCAGTACGCTTTACAAATAAAAAAAAAGTAATTCAAAATATATATATGAATTAACTCAAAGAGGCCTGTCAATGCAAACTGACCTTTTTTTTTTCAAATGACCAACAGAGGTCATACATTTACATAAATGTAATTTCTAGTACATGCTTGTCTGCGGCAAAACATTCAAAATGACTCACAACATTAGTCAGCAAACCTGGGATAAAGAAATCACCTTCCTTTTTAACACTGTAAATCCTGACAGAAATCCCTACAAAAGAATAATCAGACCTGCACAGACATTCAAATCTGGACAGAAATTATGTTTATTGACACCATACTTAATTTTTGCTCCACATATTCACACTCACACGACAACAAATGTTTCAGTTCCTGCTTGGAATCCGTCATGAGACTTTACATATAGCAAACTTAAGATGTCCTTCTCTCTGTAAGTTATTATCATGTTCAGGTTCAGGCCATGATAACCTGTTCTTTTTGTGCATAAGTAGGTAAAAATATTTTGAAGGCAGTGATGGTAGTTATTTTCTATTATTTGATTGTGTATGAACCTGCATTTTAACTTCATCATTGCAGAGAAAATAATACTTGCAAAAATATTACAGGTGACACTAAACGAGTCAATCAGCCCTCTAGTCTGTAGATTGCTCAAATAGCACTTTTAATGCAAACCAATAATTTTATTAAACATACATTTCTGATTTTGGATTCTGTTGTCTTTATAGTGAAGAGTAATTATAACACAAGTATTTTAATGATTGATATTGACATAAGAAGACTGTAACCTAAATTTTTTATCTATCAAGTAGAAGAAAACAAGCATGCATTAGATTATGCAGATTTTCCATATCTTCCCCTCTCCTCTAACTAAACCGCCACTGATTGCTCTCTCCAAGTTAGAAAGTAAGACTAAACATTCACCAAATAGTGGAAATGTATTGTCAAGATATCAAATCTCAATTTGTGACACTTTGTCCCCAAAAATACTGGATTTTTAGGCAGTTAAATTTTCACTGAGTTTATCTGAAGATTAGAAGAATTGATAATTAACTGACTTTTCAGCCGTGTGCTATTTTCTGCTAGCTTTGTTGAGCAAGTTTCCAGCCTTGGCAAGCTAATGTCCAACTGAGGCAGTTGCTGATACTGTAGGTTACACAGTTCGACATACAAGTTGTTTTCTATGTCAAACGGATACTCATCTCCACCCACTGGCCTAATAGTTTCCTTCACTGCCTTGGGTTGCTTAACTCAGTCAGTAATTGACCTCCACAGTCTTCTCAGTAGTCTCAGCTTCCCTATGTCATAATTTGCTTAAAGGGCAGGAATCTGCTGCTGATGTGAAAACAGGATGTTTTTTATTGCGTTTACAAATCCAAACAACTATCACAAACATTTAAAAAAACGAAAGATAGATGCAAATTCTGCATATGTGATGTTAGGAGGCCTGCTTGTGTTTCTGTGGGTATGTGTACATAATGTGTGGTTATTTTTACAACTAACTGTATGCATCTGTGTCTTGTGCTCTCTCTCATGAGTCATGTTCTATTTCTGTGTTGTGCAGCAACTTTTATGTAGAAAATGTACCAGTGTCTTCACATGACCAGCTGCGTTACTGGGGCAGTCTGATTGGACAAGATTGCCAACTAGCCAAACATGCAAAGGTAACAAATTACTTTTAAAATACCCATTACTAATAATGTAGACAACATGGTGTTTAGAGCATAACCTTTAGCTCAGGTTTTATAAAAACCCAAAGTGATTCTATTTTTACCTGGTCTGTATGCTGAGAGCTCAGGGTTCATGATGTCTGTCACAGCAGTGTCACATCTTCATGGACAAACATGCCTTCTAATAATCAACAACCACCTGTTTGTAAAAATATATGAGCTTACGCTTCTGTTTCATTAAAATTATTTATGACATTTGTTTCCCTAAATAATGATTGTTCTGCTTTAATTTTTACAAAGAGCATTACTCTCATGCCACAAGTGATTAGTGTAACATAAAACCTGTTTTTCTCACTCTGTAATTTTCCTTCCATTTAACCTTTTTCTTTCTTCATTTATTCAAGGATTCATTTGTTTCTTATGGAGCTTAAATGTTAATGATTTCCTTTCTTTATCTTTATCTCGCTCTTATTCCAGAAACTACTGATGGATTCATCCACACTAAACTGTTACTTTCTTCATGTTTTCACACAGCATTTTTCCTTAGCCTTGGGTGTCTTAACAATATAATATTTGTGTTTAGTTGCACTTAACTATTGCACATGAAACACAATCTATGCTTCCTGTCATCTTTCAAAAAGATGGATAAGAAGCCTTGATGTAAATTAAACTTTTTTGCAGGAGTAAGATAATTTAACATTTCATAATTATTTTGCTACAAATACATTTATTTGGCAGAGAGTGTCTTTAATAACTCCCTTTTACTCAAAGGACATCACTTACTCTTCTATGAAGTTTCACAAGTTTGGAGTTTGCTGAAGGGAATATTTGTTGCACAATCCCTCAATCTTAATCTGCTCATTTTTTTTCTTTAGCTTTCCTCACAGGTTTTCCGAATGTCTGTGAAAAATTTCCTAGAAATGTTTAATTTTTTTGTTGTGGTGAACAGCTTCTGTGTTAATACGGCAATAAAAAAATAAAGACCCAGAGACAAACCACTTTCATTTTTCTCCCAGAGGCCAATAACTTTTTATGTGAAATATTTTGGTGTTTCCAAGAGTTCATGATGCCATTTACTCAAAAGTTCTCAGTGCTTTTGTAAGAAAAATGGGCCCACAGGATCAGAGGTCTTCCACCATGCTTAAGGCCCACTCCAGTGTTTATTCCTGAAACACTGAATGTTAGCCTGATCTGACCAAAGCACTTTGTTCCAGTTAAAGACTTACACCTTTGAATTTGTGGTGGCAGAGAAGAAAAATACAGTTTTCCTGTCAGATCTCCCAAACATTTGAAGCAGTTTGGGAGATCCACTTACCGTTGTCATTTTTAAGAGAAAGAGGGCTCTGTGATTGAGAAATAGAAAGTCATAAATTACTGATTAAAGGTTCCGAAATTCTGCTTTAAGTTATAAACAAATGTTTTTTCCACAAATACTTCAATTACATTTGTCTTTAAATATTTTTGGGATTGCTAATAAGTTTATCTACTTTTCACCGTAAGAAGAAAAACACTTTAATGTGTGAAGTTTTTTCCTTCATTCAATCAATCTGCAGAATGCTTTTTCTGCCATTTTGTTTGACATCATGATAATACGGTACTACAATACTACTGTTTTCTTTGAAAATTACTTACACCTTGTAACCAGCATGTGTAGGGCGCTGTGAGCTTCCATGATCTGTCAGTGACTTTGAGACAGATGACCTGGATTCTGTCCAAGGAAATTTCAAGGAAATTCAGTGAAACATTAAAGATGACCCTGTGTAATGATCTACAGGGATTCAGATTACAGGTTCTTCCTCATAAAGGGAAACATGAAACTTATCTGTAAGAAAACCGATGGCATAGTGAAGTGCAGTTCTGATATGATAACAGGTTACTGTGGACTCACATTAAGTTGCATCAGCAAAAGAAGGTTGATACTGAAATTTTACCACAGCTGAACCCTAGCACCTTTATTTGTGTGAGAAGAATTGTGATGATTTCTTGTGAATATAGTCAAAACTATTCTGAAAGAATGTCTGTTCAAAAGTGCTGGTGATTTTGCAATTAAAAGTTAAATTACTGAAAATATTTTACTTTCGGTTTTAAAGGAAAAAACAATCATATCAAGACCTAGAAGATTACGCTCAGACTACTAGAAGTTTGTTTTGGTGCTGAGATAAAACTGTCAAACTTTTACAAAAGTAACAATTAAGTTCACAATATGTTTGTAGCAAAGGTTATCTGTCTAGATCTGCCTGCAAAGCACACTAAATAAGCCTGTCTGAAATTTCTGTTCCTAATGCAGATTATTTTTTCAGCATGATTTATCTTCTGACTGCAGACTTGACAGAAGGCTCATGTTAAGTGATACAGTATGTATTGAATTACTTTCAGTAATCAGTCTGTGATACTGACAGTAAGATTGTGTCATCGCTATACTCTGAGTTCCTGTTCGGGGAAGAGAAGTCAGTTTTGAAATTCAAGAATTTCATTTACTGTGTTTTTAAAGAAGTACTGTAGTTTGTCATAAGGAAAGTTTTGTAACTTCACAGTTTTTCTTCCAATATGATTTTTATTGTAGCCAAACCGCTCATAATTACACAGAGACTGAACCAAAGTCCCTATTTTCTCCTGTGTTGTTTATCAGCATATAACTGCTCTGGGTCATGCATTTTCTGAGATTATTTAGCAGTGAAAAATGAACAATGCCAGCTGAGTACTTCTGCTGCAGGATTTTCTTGAGAAAATGGATAATGATTGAATAAGGCAGCTGATGGAAGACCAAGTACCATTTAAACAGCAGTCCAGATTGCATACTGTGGAGCGGAGCTATGGACCAAAAGCTGCAGACTGTTGGTCCAGACTGTTGGTACATGCTTTGTACAAACTTGAAGTGAAAAAACATCAGGGGCAAAGGAAGCTTAGCTCCTCAGGTTTTTGGGGAGATAATGTGCTTTTCTTCAGCTAAACACACAGCTATAATTACAGAAAATGTTTCAGAATATAAAAATGAATTATGAGAATATAAATCGCTGTCCTTGAATTTATTTGCACCAAATGTTTTACAATTCAGCCAAGGCTTATGAATACAAAACTGCTTTTGGCTGTTTTACAAACCAGATAAGCAATTAAAGTACAGCAACAAAACTAAATAAATAAATTGAAGCAATGTCTTTCTGAAACAGAGTTGCCATTACCATATATTACTGATAACTTAGATTACGTTCACTCAGCAGATCTTGATACACAATTTCCATTTTTCTGCCGAAACTTGATTTTTTTTTTTCGTTGTTGTTCATGCTACTAAACAATGCAACCAGACTTCTGTGTGAACAGTTTACAACCCTGAAGCTGATCTTGAAGGCGGGGCAAGGTCCAGCCAGGCGTTTTGTTCGGCTAAATGGTTGCCAAGGCGATTAAAGAATTCTTCAAACATGAAAGAAAGAATCAAAACAGGTATGTTTTAATTAGCAATATTATACGATGATGTAAAGCTCAAAAGAGTTGATTTTATATAATACTGCCCCATTAAAGGAGGTATGGTAGAATTTTTTTTTCTTTACCGGCTGATTTTTATTTATTGACATACTTATACACAGTCCTGTTTACCATAATACTCTAAAACATGTGTGTGTGTGTGTGTGTGTGTGTGTGTGTGTGTGTGTGTGTGTGTGTGTGTGTGTGTGTGTGTGTGTGTGTGTGCATGAGCGTGCATGTGTGTGTGTTTGTGTGCTGTTTGAGTGCTGAAAAGCAGAAGTTTCCCTGAACAGGCACCAGAAGTTGAAACATCAATGACAAGAGTGTGACGCAGTAAACACACCCGCTGCTTTGAGTCAGCCTCACACTCTGACACAGGCCAGACCCCCACATATAAACCCCCACACACACCTAAATACAATGCAGTTACCTCCTCACAGGGTTTGAATGAATCAGTGTTTGCACATGGCTTTCCACTAAAGCTGTTTTGTGTATTATCATTCATTAAAAAACCACAAATCGAACTTTTATTCTCCATCCATCCATCCATCCATCCATCCATTTTCTTCCGCTTATCCGTTGTCGGGTCGCGGGGGGCAGCAGCTTCAGAAGGGAGGCCCAGACTTCCCTCCCCAGCCACCTCTTCCAGCTCCTCCTGGGACCCCAAGGCGTCCCAGGCCAGCCGAGAGACATAGTCCCTCCAGCGTGTCCTGGGTCTCCCCTCCTCCCGGTGGGAC
>CAEGAF010137581.1:0-22598 GCA_903067075.1 Micropoecilia bifurca
AGAGACACTGCGGACGTTTTACACGGTCACAATTATTTCTGTCATTCTTTCTTCGGAAACAAAACATAGATATATATCTGCAGCCTCTCATCTCCTCTCTTTTCTCAGCATGTCGCCCTGTGTGTCTGTGAGGATTCATCATGCATCCTTAGGAGTCGATCAAGGGGAAAACACCTCCCTCTTTCTTCCTCCTCCAGCTCCTCTTGCCCTCATCCAACATTAATGGCTGTTGGTTTTTTAATGAGAAAGCGGGTGTCCCTATGCTCCATGTCCATCAAGGGCTCGCAAAAAGGGGGGATGCTGAGGTGGGAGAGGGAAAAAAAGAAGCACATAGTGGTGCAAAACACATCCCCTGGCTGTGAAGCTCAAACGGCAACTTTGCAGGGTGGGACCATGGGAGTGTGTGTGTGTGTGTGTGTGTGTGTGTGTGTGTGTGTGTGTGTGTGTGTGTGTGTGTGTGTGTGTGTGTGTGTTTCAGGAGTGGGGGGCTGGATAGGCTCTTTCAGTAAATATTGCCATGCCTTCCTTCAGCCTTCAAAGAGAAAAACAAGCCAACCGCAGCATTCTGCCGCTCTGGCTCTGCTCTCTGCACTGTGAACTAGCAGAGTGTGTTATGGTAATAGACAAGCCTGTAAAAGCTGCTGTGTTTTGTGAATCTAAAAAGACCTTCGCAAGCAGCACACATAACTGCAGACTTCTTTGTTTCCCTTTTTGCAGTGAAAGGAGCTGACTTGCCTAATTAGTTGCAGCATCAAGGACTGTGTGAAGAAGTATACTTTTATACTAGTAAAGGAGTATACAGTATACTTTGTGTAAACAAAATGTAACCCTAAACCAAACTAATTCCACTGACTGCGCTCACAGTTTGGCCCAGCTGGCTCCTAAATGCTATAATAAATTATGAACCCTGACTAAATCAAAAGAACTCAACATAACAACCTGCTAAGATGTGAGATATACATCTTAGCAGAGATATACATCTGGTATCAAAACTACAGTACATTGTCTTACAATAGACCAAATTTTAGATGCACTTTTCAACACACCTCAGTCCAATAAACAGCTTGCT
Source organism: Micropoecilia bifurca (assembly GCA_903067075.1). NCBI lineage: Eukaryota > Metazoa > Chordata > Actinopteri > Cyprinodontiformes > Poeciliidae > Micropoecilia > Micropoecilia bifurca. The sequence continues at coordinate 1,070 of CAEGAF010137581.1, forward strand.
AGCAGGCCTCTGCAGAATTGAGTGACATACTGAAAAGAGAAAAAGATGTGTATGAGCAGGGATGCAGCCAAACATGGCAAGAGGGCAGACTAGGGAGTCTGCCCAGCAGCAGACTACCCAGTCTGCTGCTGGGGAGTCTGCCCTCCCCAGCAGCAGACTATAACTAGGTCGCATGAAATAAGGAACAACTGTAATGCAGGTACAAATTAATTCATGTATGGTGTAAAACTTCTCAATGAAAGGGGTTCACTTTCAAAACAAAAAAAACCACTCAAAAACTAAAGGGGCAAATTTATGTTAACCTAGTTTTAAAAAATGGTCAGCTAATTCTGTCAATGCCACAAAGATTGCCCTTTTAGATGGCTGTCGGAACACAACAAAAGGACTGACAAAGCCTTCAGTGATTTCAAATTGTTTTTCTGTGAGTTACGTGGTAGAATTTTTTTTTTCTAGAGTTACAAACAAGACCCAAGTGATTTGACAATGTGGCAACTGTCTAGTTTTTTTTTGCTAACAATTCTAATGATAGTAGCAAGTGTTCAGTGTGTTTTATGTTCACCCAAAACGTATATGTTATGCTGTCTTCCAGTTGTACTCTGAACTGGGAAATTCCAACTTCCAAGCGGGAAATATTAACTGGAGTACCCTCCGAAGGTGTTTTCCCCTTGATCGACTCCTAAGGATGCATGATGAATCCTGGTTACGACTTAGGCCAACTTTGCATTTCAATAGGGCCGCTTCTTGCATCAACGGTAGAAAGATCCATCCATCCATCCATCCATTTTCTGCCGCTTATCTGGGGTCAGGTCGCGGGGGCAGCAGCTTCAGAAGAGAGGCCCAGACTTCCCTCTCCCCAGTAAGTTCTTCCAGCTCCTCCGGGGAAATCCCAAGGCATTCCCAGGCCAGCCGAGAGACATAGTCCCTCCAGCGTGTCCTGGGTCCTCCCTAGGGCCTCCTCCCGGTGGGACGTGCCCAGAACACCTCAGCAGGGAGGCGTCCAGAAGGTATCTCACCGTGGGCAACTCCAGAGTGGAAGTACATCCAGCCCCTCAAGGAGACTGGTTCCAGAACCGGAGCCATGCGCCGAGGTGAGGCTGACTATTTCTAGTCGGAACCTCTCAGCCTCGCACACTAGCTCCAGTTCCTTCCCCACCAGAGAGGTGACGTTCCACGTCCCAAGAGCCAGCTTCTGCAGCCAAGGATCAGATCGCCAGGGTCCCCTCCCTCGACTGCCACCCGTAGCACAATGCACCCAACCCTTTGGCCCCTCCAACAGGTGGTGAGCCCATTGGAAGGAGGACCCACGTCTCCTCTTCGGGCTGAGCCCAGCCAGGCTCTGTGGGTGTCTGTAAGAAGGACTGCGAAAAATGTCTATGTTCCCATATTGAAATTCTGACTTCTTAACTTAATTGCTGTTACCTCGGGTCTGACATCAAACCCAGCTCAGAATCACACCATGATTATGAAAAAGAAAGTAGTGGGAAAATTGTGGATTAATCTTTATCAAGCAAGTCTCAAAAACAGCGAGAGCATTTTTAAGGTTTGTTGGACCTTAGAATCCACAAAATACGATCCACTCAAGTCTGAACCCTAATATTACATTGATCACACATTCTTTAAACACACAGGTTGTGATCTCTGAAGCCTTTACTCTATGCAAAAAATAAATCACAAAATATTACTAAATTCTAATCTTATTCTAGTGTACATAACATTGTGTACCATTTGATTTTGTCAGCTGGATGTATAGCCTGAGCATAAACATAACATCAAAATTGGAGAGCAGATCTCAAAGAAACCAAACCGTTAGGGTCAAAGCAGCATTTGCTCTGCCTTTGAGCCTGCCATGAGTCAAATTTTTCTGAGCCAGTTCAAAAGCAGTCCTGTCATAAAGACCTTAATTTGCTTCTGATTCTTTTAGTAACCATAAACCAACAAGGTGATGTTGTTCTTCAAGTGCCAAACCAAACAGTCATTGCAGGATTCTTAGAATAGCTCTTCATGACTCTAGATTAATCTTTTGAATTTGCTTTGGGCTGATCAGAGGCTCTTCTAATGGACTGATATATAAAATATATTGTATTTTAAACTATTTAATTTTACTTCTTTTTTTTTGCAAAGTGTCACAATGCGAGGACTAAAACATGTTGCTGAAATGTTGTGTGGCATAAAAAGAGATCGGTTTCATTAGCGGATGAACAGACACAAAAGCTATTTGTTTGCTGTGTCTCTGTAGAGCTCTCAGCCATGCCCTGATACTGCACTCTGCTAGCTTCAACAGTGGAGCGCATACAACCATATTGGCACTGAGAGTCTGAAATGACATGCAACAAAGACTCAGAGATACTGGCAGCCAATTAAATAAAGGAAATGGCCTTCATCATTGTATGATTAATGGAGCATCCCATTAGTGCATAATGTTGGGCCCCCTTTCTATCACTACCTGTGTGAGTGTGCATCAGATTGGTGTGTGTATAGACTAAAAAGTGAAAGGGATGGGTGGGAGGATGGTGTTGTGGGGGTGCCAGAGTCCCCAGGGTGTAGTAGCCAGGGGTATTCATCGCACTCTCCTCCTTCTGAGTGATAATTCTGGAGTTATTCAGGCAGGAGTGGGATAGGTAGTGCTAGGCCGGTGATGAAGCACCATGGCCTTTAGAAATTCATTTTCGCCCAGGATTCGTCTCATTCCCATTCAGCGCGGGTCTAGACCCAGTCACACCCATGCAGAGAGAACGCGGGTCATTACAGAGCCTTGATTCATAGTCAAAGACCAAATTCTATCAACAATTTAAAAGAAGAAAAAAGCTGTCAGAATACAGCAAAATAAGCTTCAAGCAAGAACCGGTGCACTGTTCTTGAAGACACCTTGACAGAAAGCAAAGAAATGATGGAGAAAGATTGATGGAGATGAGAGGGATTTTCTAGTCTGGCACTGGTGTTTTCTTTCACTGTAACAGCGCATATGTCCAGAAGCTGTCAAGAATTTGACAAGTTTTCTGCCTTAATGAAAACTCCAATCTGTTCTTTGCTGCCTTGCAACAAAGAAAAGTACACCTAAGAGACAGCTAGACAGGCCGGGTTGATGCCTCTCTCTGCCAAATCGCAGAAAAACTCCAAGTTGCCTTATTAAGTCAGTGGCCTTGTTATATTCATGACACTACATCAACCACAAACATCTCAGTACAACTACAGCATGGACATATAGGATTCTAATGGAATAGCCACAGAGTAAACATATTCCCTGGCTTCACAGGGCTAAGATCACGATAAAGACAAAAAAACAAAAATGTAGGACATGATCTAGTTGCTTTTATATGAAATAGTTTATAAACCAAATCGTGGCTTGTCAACGTATATTCAAAATGGTATCATCTTGAAAACAGTGATGTTTGAGAATAGAGAATTAGTCTTTTCAGTGACTAAAAAAAAGACTGTTGACTGTTAGTGCGCAGCAACAGGTGCAAAGTGAAGGTCTCAGATACAATATTCTTTACAGAGCAAAAGAAAACTCTGCTACGTCTAGCACCAGTTGAAAGTAATCCATAAACCCATTTTCATCTTGAGGGTTGCCGGTGCCATTCTCCAGCTAATGTTCCAAGCGAGAGGCGGGGTCACCCTGGACAGGTCGCCAGTCTGTCGCAGGGCAACACAGAGACAGACAGGACAAACAACCATACACACAACTGGGGAGAAATTTGGAGAGGCCAATAAACCTGACAGTTATGTTTTTGGACTGTGGGAGGAAACCGGAGTACCCGGAGAAAACCCACGCATGCACAGGGAGAACATGCAAACTACCTGCAGAAAGACCGGGACGGGGAATCGAACCCAGAACCTTCTTGCTGCAAGGCAACAGCTCTACCAACTGCTGCCCTTTGAGAGTAATAATATATCAAAATTTTTAACGGTTTCCTTGGTCCTTGGTCACTTTTGACAACCTTACTGAAAATGGAATCATGTCTAAACAAGTACAACAAACTTACATTAGTTAGCTAATAAGTCTGGATAGCTCAGCTGCTTTAGAGTAATGCCACAAATAGAAATGGAGTGGTGTCAGTTTTAAGAGGTTGTTGGATTCTTCTTCTGTGTTTGGCAAATATACCAAACATCCTTCGACAATAGGCTAAGTCGGAGCCATTTCTCCTGCTAGGGTTAGACATTGGCATTTGTTTTATTTGCTATGCACTGTAGTTCTCTTCCTGGTTTTGGAGTTGTCTCTAGTCTGCTCAGTATTCACACATGTTTTCACCTTTACTGAGGCAAGACCTAGGTTTGTAGGTGGACCAGAGTTTGCTTCTTTGGTCTGCCATAAACACCGATAGCAAATTCACACATCACATAAATGAACCAGACTTTCTAGGAAAACAAATTACAGTTTGACTAAAGCAGGCTAAACAGGGGTGGTGTGAATGCACCTTTAGCTACTCAACCTTATTTTTGAAAACATTGTTAAAGTGTTGCTTGTTCACTGTTTTCCACAGCATAAAATATTTCCATTGATGAATTGGTCTGAATGTTTGGTGAAGTAAAAAACATAGTTAAATGTGTTTTGCTAGTTTTAGATGCTGGGATCTTGTTGCTAACTATGTAAAGACTGATATAATGGTGATTCTTAACACCAATTGGCAACATTATTGATAAGAACTTTGAAGCAATGGAACTATAGATTATCACTGCAGCCAGACTTCACTAAAGTGTATAAACTCCAATAAGAAGACCAAATTTCAGGACAAATAGGGCTCTTCACTAATATTCCAAGCAATTCCTTTATTTATTCATCTTTTAAAATTGTTGAATGTAATTTTTCTTATTACTGTTGGAGCTTCTAAATTGCATGATTGCTTGAGAGAGCAGGAAGTAGGCCTACTGCAGTAAAATCACCTCAGTTCAGTACTCTCTCTTCTACCAAGAACTCTAAACACAGATATAGTAAGATGGGACATTTAAAGGGTTTTAAACTTACATTTTTAAAACCCATGTGCAGTAAAAAAATCCAAGGCAATGGCAACTGTGAATGACTCTGAGCTGCTGATGTTACCCTGATATCACACGGAGGGCAGAGCTAATTTCCAGGGAAAAAGTCTCCCCTCTCCCATTAAAAATTCTTGGATGAACAGCATGCGTGACAACAAATGTCCTTTCTGTAGTCCCTCTACTGCCCTTCACTGACCATGTCACACCCCCAAGACAAACATGCACCCCTAAAACATCTGCTCAGCAGGAAACCTTTACATCCTCCATCTGCACAATGTGCATCTTTAACCACACCCTGCACCCTCTGCCACAACATTCACTCTACTTAGAAGTCCATCCACATCCAAAACCTCCCTCCCCCAAGTGGACTTTTGCAGACACAGAGCCCGTATGGACGGCACAGGGATAGGCCCTTGCTTGGCAGTGGTCTCGGCCTGACCGTCTGTGCGTTTGCTCCCTGAGCCAGCACATCAGGATTGCCTTCACCAGGGACAGGGGGAGCTGGAGTTGGCTCGGCATCAGGACCGCAGAAGTTCCATAATGCCTCCTCTGGCTGCCACAGAGATGGTTAGCTGCTGGCAATCGCCCGCTCTCACAACGACAAGGCTCGCAACCATCAATCAGCGGATCCCGGGAGACATTATTAATATGTAAGTGTTAATAGGTGAAGCTACAAACTAATTGCACACTGGAACGGGATCATGTTTAATACTAGAGTCCATTACGCTCTGGCTGTTCCAAGCGCGGGCAAATGAATAAAGACAACATGTTATTTACCCATGCGTGAGGCAAATAGAGACTGACAGCATCAAAAAGGTTGCCACTCTGCATGGCAGCTGTTACTCACATCTGCTGGCCCTTCGTATCTGCACTCCTTAATATGAGCCGCTCGGGTAATTACACCGCCTTCTTACTCATCCAAATCTCTGTGCAGGAGGCGACACAAAGAGTCAGCTGCACTGTGGAGACCAAGAACGGGACAAGATTTCCTACTAACCACGTGGGTTCAGGTCCTCCTAAGACTATTGTTTTTTCCTGACACTTTTTGACCCAGTGTCACAACAAAATGCTTGCTTTAAATTCAGATTAAATTCAGAGAGGAGATTATTAAAATAAGTGATGATGCATCTCTTTACCCCCCTGCCTCACTTCCACCAGGTCTCTAATGAGCATGTCACAGGGAGAATTAATTTCTTATTGTTTAATTGATTTCCAAACACCTCTCATCCATCATGCTGCTATTCAATATCTTACTCTTTTAATCTTTGTCTGGTCCTTCATCTTATTTCTGTAGCACAGGACATTAGACATGGGGGAGCGGGCTCAAACTGTGCTACAAGCACATAGTCACTCACACTCATACCGTGTTTCCTAAAAGTCTTCACACCCCTTCACTTTGGTCACATTTTGTCTCATCTGAAATGCAAATGCATTTTAGCGGTATTTTAAAATCTGAAAATCTGCCCTATCTTTTGCAACAACTAAAGCTGCAAGTCTTTGGGGTTCAGTAAAGGTCTGTCAATTATAGTTAACAAAAGGTGATCCACACTCTTTATGTTTTCCAATGATGAACTGAACCCTGATCTTTGCAGTATCAATTGTTGGAATAAATTACATTGCACATCGTTGTAAAGAGACCAAACTAGCAGAAAATTGTGATGCTTTAAATATTCTGCATAAAAGAGAAAGGATGAAAAGAGATCCAGAATGTGGCCTTATTACCAGAGAACACAACTAACATCTGTTCTCTATTAATGATTCCTTGCAGAGTTTACATGCTACTGTAATATTCACAAGAGCTGTGAGAAACAAAGTAATGTGAATGTGTTCCAGACATGAATCTGTGTGTTACCGAGCTTAAAGCCCACACAAAAACAGCTTGCACTTCGCAGTTTTAACAATGCCCAAATATATACTGTAGGCATAATAAACAGCCGAGCTGGAAAGTAGCAGCGTCTTTTGTTGAAAAATAAATGAGCACAAATGGTTCGACAATATGGCTTAATGAATATTTAGCTGTGTAAGATTGTTAAATTATGTTTATTTACTATTGCAACTGGAATGAATAATGTTAACTTGGCTGGTTGTTATGGAGGACCAAAACCGACATATTAAGAAATAAGGGAATAAATACATAAATAAAAGAATAAATATATATCCGACATAATAAGAAATAAAAGAAATGTATAAATAAAATAAACATATATTGATAAGAATTAAAAGCATAAATACATGTTTAGTTTTTCCTTTTCCTTACATGTGTTTCCATCAAGAAAAATACATATTTTGCTTTGCCTTTTTTGCTTCTCCCTTTTCTGCTTGCTGTATTTCTGCTCACTGTTTCATGTATCAGCGCCCACGGACGCGCCCATCCTGGGGGCGACCACTGCACAGTGTCCTGTCCCGTGACACACCAGCATAATGAATGGCCTAGCTAATGAAGGCTTACTAATTGATTATGGTGAAAACAGAGTATTACTCACAATGCAAGTGCGGCTCCAAAGGGTGCTGAGACACTTTGTCAATGCTCTGTTTTCCCCATCTGCCCAGCCCACAGGGTCTTTACATCGACCTACTGACCAGCATTGACACCACACATGGGATGAAGTGTATTACTTGTGTAATATTACATTATCCCCTTGTGCTCTTTTTTTATGTCAACTAATGCGCTTCCCTCTCTGTGTGTGCATTTATTTGCATTAATTTTGAAAATTAATGCATGATGTTGTACATCATGCTGCGAGGTGTACACCAAGCCAAACCAGGTGTGTCCCTCAGTTATGGAGGGGTGAATGGGGATTTTTATGGCCTCGCTCTCCGAGTTGTTGCTCATTGAAGCGCACAAAAGCTGCTAAGGTGGGAGGGTGTGCAGAGGACCACTGCCTTTGATTAACTAATTAGCAGACATTATCAAGACTCAACAGAAGTCATTACGAGTGGGCTTTGGCGATATGGTAGTCATTTCCCCATGGACCTTCAGCCGCCGTCTCCGAGGCTCTGGCCGGTCTGCCGCTGGCTGGGTCACTTATTAAATCTATAACAACTAATTTTTCTTTTTAAATTAATCTCTAATTGACTTTCTTGTGATGAAAGCAACGCGGCCGATCCGGCTTGTATAATCTGAATCACTGATTGACTGGATTTGCGATGCCGCATTGTGTTGGAAGGCCAGGAAAGCTGAGGGAAGGAGACCACTGACCCGACTGTTTATGTTTCTTTTTGTCACTCTTGGCCCAGACTCATTATCATACGTACATTAATTTGCACGCCCATTAATTCACACCGAGCCGCCTTCTTGCCTTTTGTTTATCGCTTTCATCTCCCTCTGACGCTAGATGCAACTTATTAACGTCTTCACATGAACAGTTTCTGCAAACATTAAACAACATAATGCACTTCTGATATTACCTTTTAGTGCCAGCAGGGGAAATGAAAGACAAGACGGTGCTAACGGCAGGATCCATTAAGGGACTCTCTGAGGGAAGAGTTTAACTTTCCTGATCCAGTGGGTTGAACTTGCTTCCCATTGCCATCTTTGCCTGAGCTCAAACAAGTGATGTCCTAGGAGGCAGGGGCCAATCTATAATCAAGCAATGATCATAATTCACTCTAATCACAAGAGAGGGAGGGCAAAAAGACTGAAATTAAAACTCTGGATTACTGCCTCTAAGTACAGGGACGTTTCGTTAACTGTTAGTTTCTTCCAGTGGATTTTAATATATGTTTACTGTGCTCGTGCTGGCAATTAAAACACCAAGTTAAAGGGAGTGTCACAGGCGTGCACACACTTGCATGCACACATTCTGGTGTGGATTTATAATGCTGGGGTGTAATGAGAGGGGAATAGGTTTAGTGATGCGATTGCTCAGTGTGTGCCTCCAGTCTGGGGCATCAGAAAGCCGTTCTGCAGATGCAGCAGCATGCTGTGAGCTGTAAGGAGCTAAAATAAAGGCCCGGTTTGGGAAGGGTCTGTTCTGGTTTAATTGAGTCCTTTGGGCTGGGCCTTCACTGATCAGAGGCCAGTGACAGGACTCTGGTTTCATGGTTTCCAAACAATGAGATTTCAGAGAAGGGATTTGTATTCCGTCGGGATTCAACTCTAACCTTTCTGTGATTTTTGTCCTTCTCTATTGGTTATCTGGCATTATGTTCCTGTGTTGTAAAGCCGATTACTTCAACAATGCGGACATACTCGGTTGAACAGTGGAGCTCAGCAAGTGGCTCGTTCATATAAACCATCTGAGCGACGATGTTCCGTTGCTCGCTGATGCAAAAAGGAGTGGATAGTTCATCAGAACCAGGGACAGCTTCAGCAGATATGGAGCATCTCTCACTTCTGGGAGGGTTACCAAGCTGTTGGTTATCCTCACAAGAGCAAATACAAATAATGATGCACTGCAGCTGAAAGGAACATAGTCAGAATCTTTGCTCTGTGATACTATAATAATAATAATCAATTTAATGTATAATGCACTTTTCATTAATAAGTGACTTTGTAACTGTCTTTATGTGGCTCTGAAGGTTCATGTCAGAGTCCATCATTATACACCCAGATTTCAGGCCTGTTTGGTGGTTTTTAGTTGTAATAACTGAAGCTGAGTGCTGACTCTCTGAGTGTTCCTCTTTAGGGCCAAATATAATAACTTCAGTTATCTTCTATTTTCTCATAATTTTTTCAATATAGTGCTACATTAGGTTGTTAATAATGCAAATAGAGGTGTATTGACAAAATCTGGTTTAAAATTTCTAATAGAGTTCTCATATTTGACTGCCAATTCCTTTGTGGCAACTTATAGCCAACTCTTCCCAAAACACAGTCAGCAACTATACGATTCAAATTGTTACTATTAATCATTTTGCTTGCAAATTTAGAAAAAGTATAATAAAAATGAGCGGGCTTTGTATATTTTTTTGGAGATCAAGGAGCTAATTTATTTTGGGGAACTGAAATATAAGTATACTTGTCTACTTTTGAAAATGAAGAACCAGTTGCCTTTGGGCATTTAAACTGTTAGATGTTGCCTCTACTAATGCCTGCAGGAAGAATGGGAAAAAAATACTGCTTTCTTTTTCTTCTTATATTACAGTTCTTGAAGAAATATTCATCAAAAACTGCATCCAAAGCTTTAAAAACCACAAATTAAATACAAAAATTCTATCTCTAGTATAAACCCAGAACTATCTCCATACTCCGATATGGGGGATAATTCGACTTGCATATATAATTGTTAAAATATAAGAAACAACAATATTTACTTCCTTATTTGTTCTAAATGATAACTGTTAATCTTTTAGTTTTGCTTTTTTTTGCTCCATGTGGACTTCCTGAGAAGACAGATATTTTATCTCAATTGTAGATTCTTAGTTAAATAAAAGAAGCAAATTGATACAATTTTAAAATCTAATCTTTTCAATTAGGAGAATTAGACAGTTCTCTAGAAGAAAACTCTGAAAAAGATCCTTAAATATAGAAACAGGATAAGCTAAAATAAGCCCACACAACATTTACATTATCTACTAAGTCAATCCTATAACAACATGCTTTCATGCCTCTTATAAAACACCCTCCATCCATCCATCCATTTTCTTACACCCTTGTCCCTTAATGGGGTCGGGAGTTGCTGGTGCCCATCTCCAGCTGGCGTTCCGGGCGAGAGCCGGGGTACGCCCTGGACAGGTCGCCAGTCTGTCGCAGAGCAACACAGAGACACACAACCATGCACACACACACTCACACCCTAAGGCCAATTTAGACAGACCAATTAACCTGACAGTCATGTTTTTGGACTGTGGGAGGAAACCGGAGTACCCGGAGAAAACCCACGCATGCACAGGGAGAACATGCAAACTCCATGCAGAAAGACCCGGGCTGGGAATCAAACCCAGAACCTTCTTGCTGCAAGGCAACAGCTCTACCAACTGCGCCACTGTGCAGCCCAAAAACACCCTTATTCTTTATATTTCTCGCAGTTTTCTTCTCTCGAACTAATTGTAAGGTAGATTAGGCTTAAGGGTCAGAAGGTGTACAGAAAATCAGTCCCAGCCATTGCTTCTGAGTCTTCAATTTCTTTTATTTTGGTCTTTTCCTTTGACTTATCTCTCCCCTGAGCAACCAAAGGCTCACTGTTCTTATACAAAATTGACACCACACCTGTGCTTGATTGGACACAGCCACCAAGGAACACACAAACATTTAAACAGAAAAACACCAAAACTACTACAAATCAATTTACAAACTCCTATATAATAAAATTATCTGCAAAATGGATCACATAATACAAGATAACTTAAAATGTTACTTTGAAGGAAAACAAACAAAATACACAAAAGAAAAACCCTCTAATTGGTAGAACCCAGCAAGGTAATTACTGACATCATCCAGCCATTTAATCAGGAAGTACTGGGCCGGCCCCTCCCATACTCCTGCCCTGCTGCAGAGCTACAAGGACAAACCATGGTGAGTACAAAGAAAAACAAATACTTTAATAAATATACCTTGAAACCAGTTCAACCCATAATCTAGAAATAACTTTAACCTAAACATAGATGGATCCTGCAACAAACCCAAGATAGTAAATGAAGCAAAATGGCAATGTTTAAATTAGTCATTATAACCAAATATGGAAAGTAAGTAAATGAGAAATAATAAGGGACAAGTGGTGAACATAAACTCAACCACTTTGTCACACTAATCCCTGGGCGACAGGAAAAAAACACAAAAACAAATGGCTTTGGCCTTTTTAAAAGAAGCATCAAGGATCTTCAGTGGGCAGAAGCTCCAAAGCTGTGTCCGTGTTCCCTTCTCGTCTCCTGCAGCGCCATTAAGTACTGGAGGCTCTAGATGAGCTTCCTGTGGAGTAAGAAAGGCCAGGACAAACACAGACAGTGGGCCAGTTTTAATAGACACTCGGCCCACTCAAGTGTGCAGTTCATAAATTAGAGACAAGAGCAAAGAGAGGAAGATGGGAGGCTGAGCAAATACAAGCAGCAAACAGACAACAGAGAGCTGGTTGCCCTCTGGATTGTAGAATAACGTGGCAGGAAAAACAAAACAGCAAAAGGAGACAATAAATCCATACTATGAACTAAATTCCATTCAGGCTAACCATCCAAAATTCATTTAGCTGTTTTTGAGAGGAGGAGAGCACTGGGGTGGAGGCAGACGCTGTGCCTCGACCCACCTGATGCCCTGACACTTTCCTCACATTGCTTTCTTTTGCGGCTCAGAGTCATGGGCAGAGGAGAGGAGCAGACACAAAGAACAGACAGGACCCTCTCTACAGGACCCTATTTGTGCCATCGCCGCTCACGGGCGGCGGGACAAAGCCGTCAGCTGCCTGGACACCTCGTTAGCCCGCTCCCTGCAGCTCTCGCACGGTACAGAGACGACTGCAGCCTTCCTGCTGAGACCAGCTCATCGCAACAGTGGAGCACACACACACACCCACACACAGTGTGGCACTGTAGAGCCCTGAGGACCAGAGGGGAAACTGCTATAAAACACACCTGTTCTGCAAAGTCCTTTCGCTACATGGTTTCTGATGGATATTGACTCAGCTTGTTCAAGCTGATCTTTTCAAATGTAGACCACATCAAAAGGATTTCACACATGCAGGAGGGACTAAGGGAGGTAGATTGAATTCACTCTTCTTCTGGTCATGCCATTATCGTTTTAACCTTTTCCTGTCCGTGCTGAATCAGAGATAAGATAAAGGGTTTAACTACATGTTCAATCAACCTTGATAACGAACAGCATCGTTAATCAACTTAAAGAGGCAGAGCTAGCAAAACTATGCACACCGTTCACTTTATCATGTTAAAACCACAAACTGAACTTTTATTTTCAAGTCATGATTCTTAGGCACACTGTACGTATTCTGTCAGCTGCGTGGATAATGTACACACCGTCCATGGACGGCTAAGATTTCATAGTCAAGAGTATCAATTGCGAAACATTTCTTGTGACAAATTATTTCCTTTCCCACAATCCAAATGGATAATAACGAGTTTCATGAGCTTACAGGGTTTCTTTTCCACCTGGGTAGCCACTGCACTGTTCATGTGCCACACGACCATGAGTATCCTTGTGACTGGTTGCCCCAACCCTCAAACTTAGCAGCTCAGTGTCGCATTCAAAGATGTTTGATGTGAACTCCATTCTTTCTGGTCTTTCTGGTTCAGACTACTGAAGTCTACTATATTTCTCAGATAGAATTTCAACCGGACCAATCAGGGAAAAGAAGGGCAAGGTGTGAATGATGACGTTGAATTTCTGTGCGATTTTAGAATTGTACTCTGCAGCACACGCAATTTTTACTAAACCTGCTAGCATGAAACTGGCACATTATATGTTACAAACAAATGTTAGCAATTGGGTGAAATTGCTAACATTTGGTCAAGAGGCAATGCCTCTAGGAAGTGATCGTTTTTCAATAGCTAAGAGACCAAACTCTATGGAAAAGCAAAGCATAGAACTAGCAAAGCGTAGCACAAGCAAAGCGTAGAACAATTTGGATACAAAAAAAGAGATTTGAAAAAAGGATGAAAAATGCAACATCTTTACTTTTGCAAAGCATTATATGTGGGACCCATAAATGGCACCATCCATGCTAATATCAATGGTTAATTTTCCAATAAATATTGTTTGGGTCCAGAATTCAACCTCCCGCAATCTACCAAAACTCTATGAAGCTGTTTCACATCACAAGGCCTATTCCTGTTTGTAATCCATCAAATTTTAAGTGGGTTTAGAGCTGTGCTTTCTTATGCCAAGCCCAATAAATATGCAGGAATTAGTTCCAGCTTTATATGCTGTTACAATATGATCCACAAGTCAGTACACCAAAACAGCCTCATTCTCAACACTCCACTTCATTCTGGAAACACAAAGATTGAAAGAAAATGTCACACAGTCAGAAACACATATTTGTATACATGCAGGCGTAAACACACAGCCATACCCACATGTATAGAAGAAAACAAGCAACCTTCTGCCAACACAGGCATATTTAAGCAGAGCGCTAATGGGATTTGTGGCCGATTTCTGTTTTTTAACAAATAATTACTGTGGGTGAAAGAAGTTGCTGTAAAATTGATTTAACTCGTTTAAAAACAACCAAATGATTTGGAGTTGACATTATAAGGTGTCTTTAAACATAATCTGTTAGTAATTACCATGTTTAGGAAAGAATTGCACTATAAAAAACAACAACCACACCACTAACATTTTATCTCTGCTTCAGTTAAACACCCCAAATCCACAAACAACTATAAAATGGAAATAATTATTACCGCATTTTTACTTATCAGACCGGTGTGTTAAAAATAGCTAACATCGGCCAATGCTGATATATTGTGTATTCCTAGATAAAAGATCAAATAGAACAACTTTGCTCTAATAAGCCGAACCTTTGCATTGTCTGCCGAGGTCCAATTTGCTCTAATGCCAAGTTCTCAAACTTTTCCCAAAGTGTTTGAGGGTCAGGCGTTTTGTAACGCCTGATGCATATGCATAAGCATATGCATATCCTTCACAAGAACTCCCACAAATTTCAAAAGGTTGCCAAGGGTAGATGTAAGGGTAGTGTCACTTCACCTTAGTAAGAAAAAGCCTCGAAACAAACAGAAAACACAGGAATGTCTACAGTAACAGGAATCAGAAAAGTAAGAAAAGTGTTAAGGAATGACTTTGATAAGCACTAATCCAATTGTAAATTTCTGTTGGAGTGGACGTAATTTTGCTGAATATACAGTTTCCACTTACACATCAGCTTAACTCTTAATGCTCTTCCACAGGACCGAATTTAACTGAAAATAACTAATCTGCTAAAAGTGTTGCTCTTCCATAGCCTTAATGAACTGCAAACCTGTCTCGACAAGTTATAGAAAATACCATTTTCTTTTAAATTGAGTCTTTGTGTCACCAAAGGCTTCCTTTTCGGAATCCTCACTGTTAGTAAAAGTAGCTCTTTAATCCTTTGCCTAACGCAAACCACAACAGGGTGTGAGCAACCTGGCAATGCTAAAGCATGTTGTGTTTACCGCTCAGAAAAAGAGTGTATTTTTGACATTCTGACTAGCGGTGCTCAGTGGTCAGTGTTGGTCATACAGAAAGTAGTTGGACTGCTAAACAATTTCTTTGATATACTCAAAGTGTGCATCTTGGTTCTAAAATAGTTAATGCACTTGACAGTTTGAAGACGTCCATTGAATTTGCAGCTATGGCTAGGTTAGAAGGCAGAAGGATGGGTGCAGCCACCTACCATGTATCAATCTGTACAACCTCCACTAACAGCTGTGGAGTCATATGTATCTGTCTGCTTCTACCTACTGCTGTCCATCCACAGCCACACATTAACCACTGCACACATCCATCAGCTCACCCCTGCTGGTTTTTTAATCTGTTTCCACCCCCAAGGACACAGGACGCTTCAAAATTACAGTGAGGAAAGGTCACCCCATCCAATTAGAACATCATCAGAGACGTAGACAAAAGGGTCACTTCCTTTAACCCCCAGTGATGCATTGTAAATCCTGCTCTGTTCAAAAGAAGAACACCCACTTTGACAAGATTCTGAATGGCTTACTGATTACAGTTTTGGTAAGTAAAATACATATATGCATCTTGGCTTAGATTGCAGATGTAAATTGTGGTTGTAGTGCAGCGTAATGGCATGTGAACGTGCTGCAAGGGGTTATTCCCCAAAGATGGACCATATTATCATGTTATCGGTCCATGTATTGACCCTGTGGTGACCTGAGGGCTGAGATCAATCAGGTCTACGATCAGGTTTAGATCAGGGTGCCCTTGGTGCCCTTTCTCATCATTCTCATAGCCTGCTCTTAACAAGGTTCATGCTTCAACTACATGGACAATTAAAGGTAGATTAATCTTGAAAATGAGTGGGTTAAGGAAGAAAACGCTATCCTGTGGATGAATCTACATTGTAGACACCAACGTCTTAGTTTAAAATAAGGGAGGAATATAAGAGAAGATGGTAGAGGGAGAGATGGAAATAGAAGAAGAGTGGGTGGGTCACTGAGCTTCATGCTACTGTTGGACTGAGCTAAGCCAATTAGAGACAAGTGACAGCTGAGCTACACAGTCGTGACACAACTAGACCACGGGACTGCTCTGTGCCCCTGCACCCTGCAATACAAGCCTGACTTGGACCCCAACAAGCTCCTAACAATTGGCGCATGAAAGCGGAAACACCCCCTTACTGCATCCCCCCATCAGCCCAGACAGAGACCAAACCCAAAAGGGTGAGAGAGAATTTTTAACAAAGACCCCTCTACACACAAACACACACACACATACATACGCCCACACACACCCTCGCCCTCCAGTGCCCTGCTTCCTGTGCTTCCCAGAAGGAAGTGGTTGGCTAAGCACAGCTCTTTGGCTGCTGCCGCAATGCTTGGCCAACTCCCTTGACAGCTGATGTTGAGGAGTCACTGCAACGACCTGGCAAATCCCTCTGACCTTTGCCCTGGTGCTTTAAAACCTGTGAACCCGAGACGAGCAAAAGTCAAAACCCTGAATATGAGAAGTGAGAAGTTTCAACTGAAAGAGAGGGTAGGTTGGAATGACCAACAGCAGCTGTCATTGCTGCACTGCTTTCTTCCTGTGAGCTGATAACGATGAAACCCTCACATAGTTCAGTTGGGGGGGAGGTGGTGGGCCACCAGGTTGTGGGTTGTCGAGGCTCCAGGCGGTGCAGAGATCTTGATTAATGAGAAGGGGCGTCGCGCTGGAAGGGGCGCAGCAGCACGAGCCAGAGTGGCGATAACAACTAGAACTCTTGACACGTTGTGGCGGTGGACGTTCAAAGAGGGCAAGTCACAACACCTTAACAGTCACAGCTACAATGTAGGCCTTTAACAGTAACAGGCAAGTCCACAGTCACAATGAACTGAAATTAGGTAAACAAAAATAAATGATTCCATGGGAAACCCCACGATGATGAAACTGGATATGCAATACCCCTTGAGGCACTCTTATTCATGCTTGCATGAGCATCAAGTGTATAGTCAGTGCTTGACTTTTTTTGGGGAGGAAAAGGAAGATGGGGGATGACAGTAAGGAGTGATGGGGGTTGAGAGACACCCAGCAGGGGGGTGCGACACAGCTGCGCTTAGCACATGCAACGTCTGCCACTCAAGAAAGTTAATGATGCCACGTTCTTGGACCAACCCCCTCATCCCCCCCTCACCTCCACACCCTCTCTGTTAGAGGAAACAGAGAGCTACAGAGAGCTAGGGAGAAAGAATAGAGAAACAGAGAAAGTAAAGATCCAAAGTCTTTTTTTGTTTGTTATTTCCAAATATGTTTGTGTCCTTTATTTAAGTGCCAACTCGTGTTTCAAATTTAGATTATTAGAATCTTGTGGCTGATTTCCAATCTCTGGACAATTTCGCAATATCAGTTTTAGCTAATTACAAATGTTCCACAGTACTTTTACTCAAAAACATTTTTCCCCAAGCCTTCTTTCAGTGGCTTGGAAGAAAATATTACTTTTATTGGGTTAGGTGTGAGAGCGTGAACATTGCCAACATTGTACATTTGGGCAGAACGGACATTTTCAACTGTCTTTAGCATCTTCTATTAGCATTTAATGCAACTTGCAAAACTAAGATAGCAGTACCCATGTGTATTGCCAGATCCATATGCATATGCATATCCTTCACAAGAACTCCCACAAATTTCAAAAGGTTGCCAGGAATCTCAAATCCATAACCAAGAAGTTGAAAGCTCTAAAGGATAAAGTAGAGAAAGTTTGATTTAATTTGTTCAGCCTACATAGTAGCTGCAAAATGTGTTGTTCCCTCTCACTCTCCTGCTGCATGAATGAACTACAGACATGTCTTCATATTTTTGGGAGAGTTTCCAACCCATTAGATCCAGTCAAACAAGTCAAACCATCTAATTCCAATCAATAACATATTTTATTGAGTATTCTCAAATGAAAGGCTTTTGACAAGGGGTTTTGCTTCAAACTGGCCAAATGTTTGGCCAGTTTGAATGAAGAAACATGGGATAAGGGCTGAGGGTAAAAATGACAATCTGATCTACCAATTAGTAAATGTACTGTAGTCTGTGAATAAGATAAATTTAAGAAAGGAGTCAAGATGTCCAAACTGAATCTGAAGCTACTTTTGAGATGATAGCAGTAACAAAAGAATTTGAGCACTATAAGAATGAATAAACTGACAGATGGTCATATCTTTTCGTCTGTAATTAAATTATGTGTTCCCTTCTTCCTCTGACACAGGAATAACCCTGCCTTCTCTTACCATTTCTCTCTTCATTCATCTTCCAATAACACTGGCATAACTCCATTAGCAGTGTATGCTAGTGATACTATCCAGTCTGGCAAATGGACCTGTATGCAGCTCTGTTTTCAAGGGGTTCAGATGATGGTCAATCAATGGAAGGTCACAGCAAGAACTGACCAAAGGTCAGCCTTCCCAATCCAGAACTACAAAATGCCTAAAACCCCCTGTTCCAATGAGAGGGGAGCAACATTTTAAGAACCACTGTCTTTTGGTTTTTGTAGGAAAAACTATTTACATCCTTCTTGTTAAAGACATTTTTGTTATCCAAGGATGAAACAAACAGCTTATATGCAGACAAATACAATGTGAATTATAACAGACCTTTTAATGTGAGGTCTGAAAGACTGCCAAAACAAGCAATTAAACTAATAACGCATTAACATAACCAACTAATTGCAGAAGTACTTTACACTGATTGTTTTGGATGAAATGGTTTTGCAAAACAAAAGGAGTTGCGGTGTCAAAGTTGCTGTTCCACACAGACGCCATATGGAACTTCAAACAGAGGATGTAGCAAAGCGAACACGTATGTTTCAGACTCAGAGTATGGCTATGATTTACAATGGTAAAGTAAGCCATTCTTTCGGCTCCTTTACTAGACAGTGTCTTGGGGTTTATTTTTTTCCCCCTTACTGTGTGTTCCATGTAGACCTCCGATGGGCAAACGTCAACTGTGCCAGTTGGATGAAAGAGAGGGGGATTGGAGTCTGCTACAGTGTTTGGGTGCAGACGTGTGTTCAAGATACGAAGGCTGTATGCTTCCTAAACATATATGCTTTGCGGCATTGTCGTCTGTGTGTGCGGTGGTTCAGGGGGCTTAATCCGTGCATGAAACAGGAGAACATTAATGACTTTTAAAGATCGGTGGAGTCAAATGAGCACACTCATCAGTTAGACACGCACCCTTTGGTGATCACTTAGTGTCATTGGATTTCATTTCCTGTGGAATGAGGAGATCTTGGAGGATCCAAGACAAATCCCTGCAATTACATCAGCACTTAAGATGATTCACTGCCTTCATTTCTGCCTCGCTGGGTGGTGTGTACTCTTGTGTTTGGAATTACGGTGGTAAGACTAATGTATCAAGAGGATTTATTGAAAACAAACAGCTTTACAATAAATTCCTCATGACTTCACTCGAGGAAAGAAAAAAAACAGTCGGGAAATAATATCCCCACTGAATCAACACAGAAAGTGAAGAGAACTGTAGAGACAAACACTCAATTCTCCATACACCCCATCCAGACCCAAACACACCCATAGAGTGAAACAGAGATAAACACAGGCAGCACCTGCATTTTGGTTAATAGCTTTGCCCTGTACAGTGTAAAGC
This sequence comes from Micropoecilia bifurca, assembly GCA_903067075.1. Lineage (NCBI taxonomy): Eukaryota > Metazoa > Chordata > Actinopteri > Cyprinodontiformes > Poeciliidae > Micropoecilia > Micropoecilia bifurca. The sequence goes on from CAEGAF010137581.1 coordinate 20,715, forward strand.
ATGAGGAGCAGCAGCAAGAGGCAGTGAGATAAGATTCTGCTTAGCATTTGAATGGAAGGGCGGGTGGCTGGGAGTGGGGGCTGAGTTCTCTTCAGCTGGCCTTTAGCCATGCTAGTGCTGAAGTGGTCTGGGCAAGTTGGCCTGGTCTCCTCTTTGCCAAGCAATGTGAAAGCTCATATCTGGCAATGTGCAGTGTCTGTCACTGTGCCGGTCTGTCTGTCTGGCTAGCTGGTTAATAATCAGTGTAGCTGGCTGCTAATCATGCTGCCAGCTGTAGAGGCAGGTGGCAACACATACCACAGCTCCCAGTTTTATTCAGGTTGGTTATGCTGTTTACAAAAAAAATTCCATTGCGATGACATTTGTCATATGAATTGATATTGATATAAAATCAAATATTTTTGTCAGTATTTAATGCTCCTTAAGTGAGATTTGAAGATATCAGAAATTCATTTCGGATTTTAAAGATTTATTTTTAAAACTCATCTTGTCATACAACTGTTTTGAATAAATAAGAGATACATTTTAAACTAAAGTCATTAAACATTACAGAATGGAAAGGGACATATTGTTTTGTTGATGGATATAATTTAATAAAATAGACATTGAACTATAGATTCTCAAAATCTCTCATTTGTATAGCTCTTTTTTTAAATAAGTAATAAAAAAATATTATGAAAAGATAAGAAAACAAAAACAAAAAATATTTATATTGCCAGGTAAATTAAGCCATTTTTAATGTAAAATGGCTTAATGTAAAAAAAAACAACAACAGAATAATAAAGTAGATATTGTCTATTCTGGGTTCAGAAATAAAAAAAATATCAACTCTTTATATCACTGTGCAAATTTCAACAGCTTTCAAAATTATATACATAAAATAGACAGATTAAATAACATTTACTTCAGGTAACTAATGTAACTAATGTTACCTGAAGTAATTGGTAATTAGCATGTATGGCTGCTACAACTGTGCTGTCTGCATCAACATAACTCCACATGATGCTATCCTAGTCACGTGAATGGTCCAACACTGAGCAACTTTTCTCATTGGGTGATGATGTACAGGAGTGAAAATAGGAGGGTACGGTGGGTACTGCATACCCCTAAAAGATTTGGTGGGGGTACGCAGTATCTGCAAGAGAGGGGAGCGGCTGTCTGCTGCAATAAATCAATGGGTTCACTGTGCAGCCGTGACTGATTAGTTTTTTCAAGAACAATCTAAAATACAACTTAATAAGTTAATAAATAGTTTTTTTTTTCTACCATTTCATATTGTTTCTGAACTCTTTGTGCTTGACTAGAGCAGGGCTGCAATACGTCGATCTCGGCATTAGGCGACAAACTGAACGCTGCCAGGACGCTGAGGGCAGCACGTCCTCCTCTGACTCCTTAATCAATACGTTCATAACTTTACAAAAGAAAAAAAATAAAAATAAAAATAAAACTTAATGACTCAACAAAAATAATCATCTCAGTAATTATTGTTTCAACAGGGTGTTGCACAATTCTGTGCATTTCGGTTTCATTACCAAAATAACTAGTAGAGCAGGAGTTTAAAATTAACCAATCAACCACCACTGTCTTCAGGGAGCACTTATTAATAAACACAAAATAAATATCAAGCCTGAAAACATGGTATCGTAATGGACTGAATGTTATGCTTTTAAGTAATCTCTGCTTGCTTTGCAGAGCGCAGGCGGTTGCACAACAGGTGTGCAGACAGAGAATAAAAAGGTAGGAGTGGTTTTGAGTTGATTACGTGTTTGGCTATGCTGTGGCGCATTACAGTCGCTGAAGTTTCTGTACACACACACACACACACACACACACACACACACACACACACACACACACACACACACACACACACACACACACACA
>CAEGAF010137591.1:0-19347 GCA_903067075.1 Micropoecilia bifurca
CACCTAGGGACAATTTAGACAGACCAATTAACCTAACAGTCATGTTTTTGGGCTGTGGGAGGAAACCGGAGAACCCGGAGAGAACCCACGCATGCACAGGGAGAACATGCAAACTCCATGCAGAAAGGCCGGGGCCGGGAATCGAACCCAGAACCTTCTTGTTGCAAGGCAACAGCTCTACCAACTGCACCACTGTGCAGCCAGGATTTATATGATCTGTCATTATTTTCTTGTTCATGTTTAATTCAGCTTTTTTGTCTCAACATGTTTGACCCTATTATTAAACTGACAGAAAGTACCTGAACAATCCTCAAGTTTACATCATAAATCACTAAAGGAAAGGCAGGGACCCGAGTTTAATTTAAGTTTCAAACGACTGCAGACTTATCTGTTGGTCTAGAGACCTAAAATTTGACTCTGATTCAAGTCTCATAAAGAGCTTTTATTCCAAGAACTCTATCCTGTAAGGAAGCCTGTTAGACGACTAGGTGACAGACTGAAGGGCATAGAAATAACAGGTGAATGATACATATACATTCTCTGTAATATTTCTCAACTATAAAAGTGAAAAAAGCCTCCATTACTTAAATGTGGCAGCATGTCTTAACTGGCACAAGAAAATCCTCCCCTCTCTGAGCTAGGTCGGCTAACTAACTGATTTTGAGTGGAATCAGAACAAAGTCCCATGTTACATATTAGACAGACCTCTTCCAACTGTTTTTAAATCTTTGCTCATGACACATTTGTTAACTATGGTTTTTGCTTAAGTGTTGATTTCATGGTTGTTACTAAATAAAATTGAATTGGATAACTAGGGTGTATGTAATTGTATGTATGGATGATAGGACTGAAGTGACTATTTGTGAAGGACCTTGAGATAACTTGTGAATTGACACTAAATAAATAAGTACAGTGATCCCTTGTTTTTCGCGGGGGTTGCGTTCTGAAAATAACTCGCGATAAGTGAAATCCGCGAATTAGAGTTACCTTTAGTTTTTACAGTTATTACACAGCATAAATAAATACTCTACATTGAAACCAAAGAACAAAACCTGTTTTCAGGTCTGCGGATGTGCGTGTTCATCAATCGGACCTTACTGTGATCCAGAGTTATGTCATTAAAGCGTCTCCTCCAACCTGCTCCGAGAGATTCACAGCTGTATCTACGGCAGAGTGATGGATCTCATCAAGCGAGCCTCCGGTCGGGTTTTGTGCTGATTTTGGCCAGTTTTTCCCAGCAGGCATTCAAAGTTTTCAGTTTTCATTTCCTGAATGGTCAAGCTGTATTACTTATATTTGGGGACATTTGAAAGCACCAATTGATCTGCAGTACCTGTCCTGAGCAAACAGCAAGTACTGTCATGAAAACCTTCTGCATGGCAGTCAGCCTCAGTCATCCTGCAGCAGCAGAGCAAAGACGACACCCATTCTACTTTGTGTCCACATTACAAATGAATCATGCATGTGTAAAGCTGAAGAACACAATGATTGCAATTCCAATTCCTGACTTGCCATGTGAGCCTGTCTGAGTGAGATGTTTTATATTGAAACGGCATAAAACTGTGATATGGACTTCAACCAGCTTGTACAGTTTGCAACCATAGAAAAATTTAACCCCAAAAGGCCATCATTAAAATGTTTTTAGGCCCAATATTGAAAAATGAAACAAGTTTACATAAAAATATCACAATTTACACCATAACAAATAAGGGTGAGTAAAAACATCTATTAATCAATACATCACAATATTGTTTTTCTAATTCAATATTGATTCAGGAAGCCCTGTGAATTGATTAGATTCCCTGGTCGGTCGGTTCACGTGATATTGTGAGAAACACTTTTTAGCCACACACACATTTGGACATTTGAGATTTCACAGTTGATCATTTAATATTTAACATTTTCACCCATTGTTTACATCCAGTTTTAAAGCATCTGAAGTGTGTCTCACATCTGTGATGTAACAGTCAAGGCAACCATCTCTGCAGCAATCCACCAATCAAGCACTCTTCAATAAAAGCCACATGACACCCCATCTGGAGATGGACAAAAGCACCTGAAGGATCTCTGACCAGCAGAAACAAGAAAAGACAAAGACTGAATTATAGGTTTTGGAGGAAACCAGGTGTGGCTCATCACCATCTCTACAGTGAAGGATGGTGGTGGCAGCATCATGTTATAGGGATATTTTGCAACATCATCATTAACCGACTGACATGTCGAGATAGAGAGAAAGATGACTATACAGTGACCAGAGACGTCCTGAATGAAAACCTGATGCAGAGTGTCTTGACCTCAGATTGGAGCAACTCTTCAATAGTTCAGCAGGACAACGGAAAGGCTTCAGAATCTCTCTGTGGACATTCTGGAAGGCCAAGCCAGCAAGGCCAAGCAAGTCCAGACTGGAATCTGACTAAAATCTCTGAAGAGATCTAAAAACGGCTGACAGACGCCGTCCATCCAACCTGATGAATTTTACTACAACTTCATGTGAAAGGGACAAGGTCCAGCTTGTACATAAATGTTACTATTTTATGCACTGTACCAGATTATAGCATAAGCTAATTCACATCTCAGTTACTTAACAGGTTGTAAAAATAGATATACAAAAATAGATATACAGTACAGTAATACTTTCCAGGTGCAAGTGGATTATATGGAAGTAAAAAAGATAAAATTTTTGTTTTATTCACAACCAATATAGCTGGATGGCTAACGTTTATGATGTATGATTTAACATGCGACATTCTAAAACATCTCCTCTATAGACAGTAGCTGCTGCATAACTATAGATTAATTGTGCAGATGCATTTTTGAGAAATATATTGACAGAAAAAATCATAAGCAGAAATATCTAGAATGTGGGAAGCATTTGGATTCTACATTATAGGCAGAAATGCATAATGAATATCCTGGCAGAGTCAAATAGAATTATGATTTAATAAGCATTGGCTTCTTCCTACATTTAAAACTGAATAAATGTTCTTATTTTGATGTTCAATTATCCTTTTGTTTTTGTATTCTTTTATTTTTCTGCAGACACTCATTGCTTACTTGATTAAAATAAATATTTAACCACCATAATCAACAACCCTGAAATCTGAAAGGGTCTTATGGTTTGCTGTGTGTTCTGACACTTTTCTTTGAAAATTACAACTTTTTCAGTCACAGAAACCTGTCTGTTTAACCGGAGAACATGGGCCAACCTTCATACTTGACATGCACTTATCAGTCTTGGTGACCCTGTGACTGATTTACCAATGTGTTTTCCTCAGACTATTGCAGATGAACACCCAACAAGCTGCAACTTTGCAAAAGTTTCTGACCTAGTAAAAATCCTTACACTGTCCATTTCTCATCCTTCTAACACATCAACTTTGAAAACAAAATCTTCACTTAATGACAAATATATCCCACCTGGTTGAAGAATCAAAGGTCAAGAACAATGTCAACCTGATAGACAGTGTCACATCTAAACTCAGTAGAATCCATTTCAAGTTTGAAGACAGAGTGGTTTGCATTGATCTAGACACTCTGGCAGACTTCTAAGTTTCAAAACTTACATTTCCCAAGAAAGGCTGTGACCAGCAACAAGTGGCTTGCTTGAAAAAATTTAAGTAGCTTATTTCTTGCAAAAATATGGAAGAAACTATATCTAAAAAATCTTTAAAGCTGACTTAATCTAATGCTTCAAATTCAAAATATGGTCAATAAATCATTTTACCAAAAGTTCACATAGTCACACCGGACATTTGACAAACAAAAGACTTCCACCACGCCTCCTGGTGTGTTCTTCATCTTTGAAATTAATTCAAATTCAAATTCAAAAATACTTTATTAATCCCAAAGGCAAAATTAAATGGGAGGTGGGCCTAAAAGTTACCAAAGTAATTGAAACATTTCCAAATATGAAAGTTAATTACAGATTTTCGATCCAATCTGATTTAAGTATATTTCTGTCAAACACACAAAATGGTTCAGTGCTCACTGCTTTTCCATCTGAATGGATTGTACAAAGGAAAAGTTCACTGGTTGCTAGGCAACAGCAGAAGTAAGTAAAGAGCAAGATTGCAGGATCAGATTTTCATCATGTTAGAAAAGTATTAGTACTGCTGAACGAAGGACCTCAAGCTAATGGTGAAGTTCAAATATCTCCCTGGCCACAACAAAACCAGGAACCAGCCTTTTGAGTTATTTACAGATTCCTAAAGTGTGGATTCTAAACTTTCCAATGATAAATTCATAAAAAATACATCATAAAAAAAAAAGATTACATGGTCGTTTGAAAATTGGCACTCTGCAAACAAGAATAAAGAGAAAACAGATCTCGAAGTTTCAAAAGTATTGTCCCCAAACCTGATCAGCTGCCTGGGTGTTACAGGGTGTGTCTATTCAATTGATGCACATACATTACATTTCATACATTTAATGGTAAGTTAGGGATTCTCATCATGTTTATTCTGCCACTGTTGGATGGTGAGTAAAATATAGATGAAGTAACATCTACAAAGTAAACAAAAGTGAAACAAACTAGTGGGAAGATGGTGGATCTTACCACGTCTTACAATGTGCATACTAGTAGTAATTTAAAAATATTTTAATGTATCTATGCTGAAACCATGAAATCAAATTTAACAGCATTGACATTCTTAATAACCAAAAGTTTCATTTCTATCTATCTGTGGTTTGTGTTAAAGCGTTGCCATTTATGGGGCCCTGAAGGTTAGAGCCTTGGGCCGGCTCTAAATGTGATCAGCATCACATTGTGTTTTTAGATCCACTAACTGATGGCTTCATTTGGATTTAACGGAAGTGCAAATAATTGATATTTATTTTGATTGTATTTCTTTGATTTATTGTTTTTATGTATTGTCAGTAATGTCTTCCAGTAATATTTTTACTTTTCCTGTCAATTCAATCTTTTAATACAAAAACACGGTGGACCGCCTCAGTGCCCCGACCACTAGGCTGAGCAAGTTTTCAGGAAAAACCCTGCAGTCAGTAACTTTTGTAAAAAAAAAAAAAATATATATATATATATATATATATATACGAGTTTCATTTCCATAAAAATCACTGTGTCCCGACTACATGAGACAGATAATTTGTGGAAAAAAAATTGTAGCTCCTCTGCTTTCCCCCTGTGGTCATACAGCCATCAGCAGAAATACACTGCTGCCGGTGAGAAGAAATCTCTCACAGGCATGAGGCAGATCTCAGCTCTGTCAATCAGTGTGTGTATGTTTCTGCTCAAGATTGCCAGTTTGCTGCAGCTGTGAAATTGGCAGAAAAACAACTCACCATAGGAGGAAAACTGTTCATGAGCTACAGTATTTCTGTAAATGGCAGTAGGACCACCGGGAGGCAGCGGAACTTAATTTTTTTTTTTTTTTCAAAATGATTTGTCTCATATTATACAGTCTGGACTGTAAGGTAGATTAGGCTCAAGGGTCAGAAGGGGCACAGAAAATCAGTACCAGCCATCACTTCAGTTTCTTCCATTTATTTTATTCAGTCTTTTTCTCAGACTTCCCTCCTGAGCATCCAAAAGCTCACTGCTTTTATACAAAATTGGCACCACACCTGTGCTAGATTGGACACATCCACCAAGAACAAGTAAAACAAACAACATTTAAACAGAGAAACACCAAAACTACAAATCAATTTACAAACTCCTACATAATTAAGTTATCTGCAAAATAAAACACTTAGTACAAGATAACTCAAAAGGTTACTTTAAAGGAAAACAAACAAAAGCAATACACAAAAAAAACCCCCCTAATTGGTAGAACCCAGCAAGGTAATTAATGACATCATCCAGCCATTTAAGCAGGAAGTACTGGGCTGGTGCCTCCCAGACTCCTGCCCTGCTGCAGATCTATAAGGATAAACAATGGTGAGTACAAAGAAAAACAAATACTTTAATAAATATACCTTGAAACAAATTCAACCCATAATCCAAAAATAACTTTAACCTAAACATACATAAATGGATTCTGCAACATAATGCTAACACAAACAAAACCCGGTATAGTAAATGAAGCAAAATTGCAATGTTTAAATTAATCATTATAACTAAATACAGAAAGTAAGTGAATGAGAAAGAATAAGGGACAAGTGGTGAACATGAACTGAACCACTTTGTCACAAGGACATAGTGGTAGTTGTAACAAATAAGTAAAATGACGTCCTGGCTTGATGATTTCAAGCATCAATTGTTTCTCTGTTAATTTTCAAATTGTGTGATTAAGAGGTAACAAGGTGTTTCTGAAAGGGTGAAGAAAACAAAGTCTCATAATGCTGGAATCTGGAGATGTTTTTGCCACAGATGGCACAGTTAATTTCCCCTGGCTACTTTTAGCACCACTTTGAAAGAGAATTGATTTCGCAATTAAGCCTTCACTATGCTGTGGAGAACTTTTAGAAGTTAACAACAGTGGAATTAAAGTTCCCAGCTAGTTTTCTGTGAAACAATTGTGTGTTGTGTTTGAAAGTGTGTACATGGAGTTGTGTTTCTGGTAGGTAGATTACTTAATATGTGCACTGTGATGAATTTCCTAAGTACCGAGTGCCTGCAAAGTGTAACAACATGCATGAACACAATGAAGCAGCCCTCAAAGCTGCAGGGCAGACGTGACTCCCAGCTCCTTCCTTTGCAGTGTCATTTCTAGGTTTTGCAGCCTGATTCCTTTTTTATTTTATTCCTCCCTCCATCTATGATTGATGTTTTATTTATCTGTGGGTTTACAGACAGTGAAGCGCCACGGCCCAGTAAGGCTTTGAACACCTTTTTCATCTTTATGTGCTCCAAGCTGAATGACAACAAGGTCAAGCTTGTTAACTGTTCCACAGGTGATCAAAGGTCAGTTTCATGTCCGACATATTCAAATCAAATCACGGAAGGAACAATGGTGAACCTGTCCCCTTTTTAACTCGCCTTTTGCCTTAAATACAATTAGTCCAAACCTTTGGTCTACAGATGCACCAGTTCGACAATACAGGTCTCAAGTTTTCTTAGAGGTCTGAACTGCCAATTCCCATTTTGACCAATACAACATCTTATACACAAAGCTCACTGAGACACCAAACATTCAGGGACTGGTCCAATGCAATATCAATGGCCAAACCATGACATCACTTAAGCCACAACCACTGACAACAGGAAGTGTAATGTTTTCATCTGAGCCTCTTGACCTAAACAACATGATTCTGTGTCAGAAGACAGATAAGTTTGGTCTCACTTGCTGCAAAGCACCAAGACTTTCCAGTGGAGGCCGTGGCTACGACGAAAGTCTGACGTCACGCCGCTGCTAAACATTTGGCTCTAAATTCCACAGAGTCAAACTCACTATGATCACTCCTAATCCACATCCAATATTTGCATCATCCAATTTGCACCATTCTGTGTATGAATGACCTTTATTAACCTCTACAAAGGACAATAGCATTGTTCCTCCTTTGAACTTTGTAACGGACTGTAAATTACAAATAATTATCATGAATGAATTATTCAAAATGAATAATTCATAATAAAATAATGAAAAATTATTTAATTGTGTAAATAATTTAAAATAAATGTCTAAATTGTGGAGACTATTTATAGATGTTTGTTTTGATTAACACTGTGTTGGTTGTATGTAAGCATTTAGCTTAGATTTAATATTTTCAGTTCTCAATGAGATGTTTCAGTTCAGTTTGTACCTCTCAAGATACCATAGTGAGTAAAATCTTGCAGCAATAGTTATGCTGGAGTTATTACAACAATAATAATATTTTAAAATAATACAATTCCCTTAAATTAATAACAATTCTGTCATTCTTACTGCTGAACTAGCAAAATTAGCTTAGCTAATGTAATTTTTATCTGCAAGCTAAGATAAAAATTAGATTGCAATTCAGATTGCAACAAAAAATCAAGAAAAGCCTTGAGTTTGATGCACTTCGGGTTAAATAACAGTGAATTGAGTCATGCTTAAGTGAGTTTTGGCAATTTGTAGTTTATTATTGTCCACAGAAAGGTTTGTGGCTGCTGCACATTTTCATGGCGGGTGAAAAATGTGTGTATGTTTCCACAAACTTTCACACCACGTTCATTTTTACATATACTGACTTGTGTGTAAAATATGGTGCCGCACATTTTCTATGTGTATGCAGCTTTATGCAAGAGGGACCAGGTCCTTAATGTGCTAACTGAGATCTGTAAGCATCTTGTTTTGGACATCACCTACTGGGACAATTGACAACTATCCTAAATTATTTGCATTTGTAAATATTTTATTCTTTCAAAAAATGGCCTTTAAATAGATCAGAAATGGTTGCATAGCCATTTTCAAGCTGATTCTCCAAGCTGTTTGCAAGACAAACCTTTTTTCCTGCTATATGTGGTGGTTAAACGTGTTGCATTTGATTAGCAAAATTAGCCAAAATTCCAAAATTAGTGGAGGAGCCAAACCCAGACAGTGGAGGTCTCACATGAGCAGACACCTAATTCTGCAGAGGCATCAGCTGGTGTGTGTGTGTGTGTGTGTGTGTGTGTGTGTGTGTGTGTGTGTGTGTGTGTGTGTGTGTGTGTGTGTGTGTGTGTGAGATCAGAGAAATTGCACAAATTCCAGGAGAATAATATCAGCTGAAGTATCTATAATGTCACTAATCAAGAAGAGTAAAAGAAATGAGAATGACCACTGTTAAATCTGACACACATGCAGAGGCAAAATGTAAGAATAACAAGGTGAAAGTTCTGATCCATCACAGGAATCCACACATGTTTGCCTGGCTATCTTTGTGGGGACTTTCCATTCACTCCATTCATTTCTACAGCCTAACCTTATGTCACTTTGACCGGTGGAGGCTCTGCGTTAAAGAAGGAAGTGAAGCAACAAAATGTCTTTGAGGTGGATTTATTTGGGAGCTCCTGGTCACACCAGAACTTTTTTTTTCACAGTGAAACAAAAAAGCTTACAATTATACCCGAGTCAAGTTCCAACACTTACACAAGGTAAAGGGGTGATAAAAAAAGACAAACAAGCAACAGCTAAAGATCATGGAGTACAACAAAACACATCGCAAACACAGTTAAAGACGCAGAACTGAGAAACTAACGGAGTAAAGCTACAAATCAGCAGAAGAGTCACACGTTCGCAACTCTTTGGCATTCAGTGTTATTTGTCCTCTTAGTGGACAAACCAAACAATAAATAATCCAACAAATATTTACATGCATGCAAATTATTAAAACTAAACTAATCTAAGGTCAATCAAAAAGTAAATGTAACTAAATATAAATCCTCAGAGTATTACCCCTCTTAATGGACGATGGTATCCTCCAGGAGCATTTGTCTCCCTTTCTGCTCCACCTTGCTGAGACACACCCAGAAAGGCAAGAACTCAAACAATTAACTCAAATTGAACCAATATAAATCAGAAACAACCTGACATCCCCCCCCCACCATTCTCTGAACAGGAAAGATGGCTAGTCTCCCTACCAAAAAAGAATGTTCCCTAAATGTCACAATGCAACTGGAATAAAGAACTAATACAAAACACATTTGAACTTTAATAAATAACATTATCAATAACCAATATGGGATGGAACTCCTGGTCTCCATCACACCTTAGGGTAAAGACCCTTTTCCTAACCCTAATCATCACATATCTAACCCTAACCCCATCCAAAACTCAATTCGTACCCCAGATCTGATCCCTGACCCAAAAACAGGGTTTCCCCTGTGGGGACCAGGCTCCGGTCCTGACAAGGAGCAATGGGCCCCCACAACATAGTATGTGTCAGGAAAATCATCCCCACAAGATACAAACAAACGTGCACACACATGCTCGCTCAGACACACACACACACGCTGATTCATTGGACTGATTTATGTGAAACGTAAGCCAACACACGAACATACACTTTCACAATTACAGACACATTCTTAGACATGGGAAGCTGGGGAAGTCTTCAGGGAATACTCGGTGAAGCATGGAGCAAACATCAAATAACTCCAGCCAGGAAACAAAAGAACACACACAAACACACACACACACAAGCCATGGTGAGACAGAGAACAAGCAGCTGACAGAATCCTGCAGGGATTTGATATTTGAGGAGCAGAGCAGAGAGCCTTCTGCCTCCCACTGAGCAGGGAGAATCTCCACAGAAACAGTGGCAGGATTGGGTGGGATGCCACCATGTGGTGGTCAGCATAAATAATTACAAACCCACTCCTTCATTGGTCATTCATATATGAGCCAGGAAAGTTGACCACATCCTGCCATAATGAGCGCAGGCTGGAAAACAGCTCCTATCTGAAGCTGAGCTGTGTGGCTTCTAAAACATCTTGATCCATAGAAATATTAGGAGACTGACAGAAACTCAATTAGGTTCAGAATGGGATGTTTTTCTTCTATTTTTTTTTATTTTGTTATATGTTTTTTACAGTGCTATACAAATACGATCACACTCACACTCAATATTCTCACATTTTACCACATCTATAAACTAAGCTGCTCACAAATCTGTTTAGTTTGTCACAACTGCAAATGTCAGGCCCTTTTATTGGGAATTAATGTGGTGGCCCAACACCAAGTTGTGTTCAGTGTGAAGTAGAAGGAAAACCATAAATGATTTGCAAAACAAATCACAGAGAAAAACCATTAACACATGATGTCCATAAGTTTTCAGATCAGTCTATATTGAGTAGAACCGGTTCTAAATAATAATTAAATAATATACTGATTATTTTTGGCTTAGAGACTAACAGTCTTAGTCTAATCAGCTTTGTATTTCATGACAATAAATGTTGTGTTCCTCTAATGTTTTCTTAAACCTCTTTGGCCAGAAAAAGAACAGCAGGGATTCAGCTCTTGATTCACCTAGTTAACTTCTGAAAACCATCTTTTGCAGTGGATTTTAAGTAGGGTGTTACTGTAAAGGGGACTGAATACATCTGGTTGCCACACTTTTGAGAAACCAACTTTTCTTCCATTTCACAGTAATGTTCTACTTCTGCCACAAGCCTTTTGACAAGGCTTTAACTGTAGTCCAAATTTCTTCACGTTTTGGGGAACATTTCATGTCTTCACAAACTCGAAGGAGAAGAAATGACTGTTTTCCGTATCCTTGGATATGATCTTAAAACCCAGGCCTGCTAGAGCAGAGATGAAGTTCTGCACGTTGTCAGACAAGAATAATAAAGTATACACGTGGCTACAGCACCTTTCTAAAAATAATTTATTCCGTTTTGAAAGCTTTAGGATTTAGAAAAATGTCTGGAAGTTTTCCAAGAACAGAGCATCAGTATGAGAACCGTCTGATGACATTCCAAGTCTGTCATTCATCTTCACAGTGTGAATAACAGCATTAGATCTTTCATACTCAAAGTCCCCCTTCTTTATGTGGGTGGTCTGACAGCACTAAGCAACTTCGTCACTCAATGTTTTCAAAGTCTATCCGGTTTTAAAACATTGAACAGAAGTCTATCAACATTTCTGTTCATAGGAGAAAGGGCCATGCTTGAACTGTCCAGAGTCACAGATTAAAGGAGGAACAGCATCATCACGTGATGCATAGTTATTCTAAGGTTAAAGCATGTTTAATCTTTATAAGTCATACAATCTGTAACTTGTCACATCTCATAATTTATCTAGAAATCAAGACTTTTTTACTGCAAGTGTAATTTCTTATTACACAGGATAAACTGTACAGCACAAATTCAGTGTTGATTATAGGCCAAAGATCTTTAAAGAATTGATCTGAACACTTATGTTATTATCTGTGTTAAATCTGTTATCATTCAACCAACCGATCAACAATATAAAAAATGATCCACCAGAGCGAGACAGAGATGCAGCACTTCAGGATGGTATCCACTGTGCTTTACTTCTTCTGCATGCTGTATCATAGCCTTATTTAAATTGTATTAATGTCTTGTCAAAATTTCCACCACTGTTAGCAGCAATTATCTTTATAATCATGTCTTTTTGAATATGAAGCCACAAACTTAGCTTACTTATCTTTAGGAATTTGGCTCAATCTCAAAAATGTCATTGATCATCCTTGAGATGTTTCTACAGTTTAAATGGAATCCATCTGTGGTAAATTCAGTCGATTGAATCTGGAAAGATTCACACCTGTTTCTATAAGATCTTACTGTTGACAGTGCAGGTCAGAGGTCAAACATGAAATCAAAGGAATTATCTGTAGATGTCAGTCAGGTCAGATGTGAGGAAGGATCCAGAAACATTTCTGTTGCTCTGAGGTTCTCTGAGCTCAGTGGGGAAAGTTTGGACTCTTAGAGCCGTCGGCTGTCTCAACAGACATCAGGAGAGACTGAAGAGAGCTGGGAATTACTGCCAAAGATGGATCAGCAAAGCATTATGGGAACTTTTAGTTTCCCATTTTTCCAGATTTGCACAAATCTTAAAAACATTTCTTTATATTGTCATAATAGGGGTAACCCCACATGTGACTTTTGACCTCTCTGATGAGAAGTTTCCAATTGAAACAAAGAAATCCCGGTTCTATATGTAAGATTCAAACCAGTTGAGCACTGGAGCAGTGAGACCCAACTCTCCAGTCGATTCAGTAAAATGTCATGGTCAACCGTGTCAAAAGCTGCACTGAGGTCCAACAGAACCAGCACTGTGATTCTCCCATAGTAAATATTTATATGGATAACTAAGGGTGTATTCGCACCAGCTCTTTTTAGTCCACTTTAATCCAACTCCAGTGTGTTTACCTAGGAAGTCTGGTCTTCATCAGAGTTTGAAACAGATTCACAAACAAACCAAAGAAGTCTTCATCAGACAGCTTCTCCTACAAACCTAGGTCTGAGTTCAATTAAAGGGAACTCAGACCACATATACATTCAAAGTGTGGTTTGAATGTATGTGTAAAAGCCAAGCAGAGCAGAGACAACTCCAAAAGTAGAAAGCGGAATAGGGCAGGGCATTCTGGGTAAATGCAACCAAAACAAAACTTCCTGTCTAGCCCTAGTGGGAGAAATGGATCCTGGTCTTTTACCAAAGAAAAAAAGAGAAATCCTGCAACCGCTAAAATCTGACACCATTCCATTTTTGTTTACATTTCATGAAGAAGAATTTGCAGTCAGTTATGTCATTAGTTTATGTTGCTTGCTTTAATTTCATTTCCTTATATGGTTCTCGGTGCATGTTAAAAAAAACATAAGTTTATAGTATAAAAGTTTACTTCCAATATTTTTTTCTAATAAAGGGAATAGATGTCAGGTGATAGCAACAGCAGATCTTTGGCTGTGCTCTTCCACTGTCCTCAATTCTTTTTTTTCTCTTTTTTTACTGCCCTGTATTCCATCAGGCCTCCCACCATAAGAGAACTGCTTCATTCTTAGTTCTAGCTTGTGACTCATAGAAGCCGCTATGTCTTTGCAGAATTGTGCATAGACAGTGTCTTTACATGCATGCCCATGTGCTTGTCCTTAAAATGGACCACAGCATGTATGTTCATTAGCACATAAGCAAAGGAGGCAGCATTCATACATTGGAAGCAGTGGTGGTTTGAAGTTATTTATAGAGTAGCTATATTAGCAGAGCATATGTGTCAGCTGCTGCACTGAGAAACGGCCATAGACAACACAAGAAACAGCAGAAAAACAACGTGGAAAAGTGGGAAGCACAAATCAAAGTTCCAGCTCTGAGAACTCAGGGTGTGTACGGCGCTGAGCGCTGCAGGGCTTTTTTGTTGTCAGACAGGTCCACAGAATGTTCATGTACACAAATGAGCTTAGAGGGCCAACACACACATTCAGCACCAAAACATGAAACAAGAAAAAGCTGTTAAGAAGGGCAGCACAACTTCTGAAAATGATTCCTGAATCCTGAATATCTGGAGAGGGAAGAACAGAGGTGGGATAATCGGCTCACGACAAACAAATTCAAAAGTCAGCAGCTACTAGCTGTGCAAACCATGTCAATGGGCCTATATTTGTATTATAGATCAAACTTTGCAAGACTGGATGGTGAACACCAGCTTTGAAATCTTTCTACATATCCCAAATTGGATTTAAGCCAGAACTTTGACTAGTCCATTCTAATACATAAATATGCTTTGATCTAAACCAGGGGTCTCCAGTCCAGTTCCTCTAGATCTATTGTCCTGCAGGTTTTAGATACAACCCAGTTCCAACACACCTGAATGGAATAAATAGCTCCCTACCAGACCTTTGCCAAAGTGTAATTCAATCATTTGATTCGGCTGTGAGATCAGGGATGCATTCAAAACCTGCAGGGCAGCAGATCTAGAGAAACTGGGTTGGAGTTTCCTGATTTAATCCATTCCATTGCAGCTCCTGCTGCATATTTCAGTCTCTGTCCTGCTGAAATCCTCACCTCATTCTCAAGTCTTTTGGTAAAATAAATTAATGAAACCAAAATTAATGAGAACCAAATCATGGATCATTTCCTTCCCTTTTAATAAATATGGCAGACTTTCAGTTTTTCTGTCAAATAAAATCCCACAAATTCCACTGAGCTGTGTGGCTGTACCATGACCAGATGCTGAAAAGTTAAAAGGGTATAACTATGTTTACAAGATGCAACAATCTACTCAGCTTGTCTCTTGTCTCTAGGTTCTGTAAAAGCCTGATAATGACATTTATTTACATCAGATGTGTTGACACAGGGAAACACTTCAAGCATGCAGGACACAGGCCTTGATTGAGCAGAAATGCCCACCTCTGATTACCCTTCCTGTGTCCTATGATCCCTGTGCCATGTTCCTGTTCAGGCATGGAGCAGAGAGAGTCTCCTCTCATCCACAGACATTCCTACTCACTTGATGAAGCAGCGAGCTCCCTCAAACGTGTATCCTTCCTCCCATCCTGTTGGTAAATCTGAGGACACAAAGCCACACACAGGACACAAGGAACATGAGTCCTGGAGCTCTTCTCATAAGCCTGGACCACATATGTGCATCACTACAAAGCCATCCGTCTGTCTGAAGGTTCAACACCTTCATTCCTCATGGTGCTACATGACCCAGAAGGAGAGGGAGGACGGGGAGGTAGAGCTGGCAATGCAAATATTGTGATCGGGCTCGAGGGAAATGGTGACGGCTTTGTCAGGATGTGATTTTCACCGATCAGATGTGCAGATCTATGAAAAGGCTTCAGATTCATCAGCTCTCTTCTGCGGGACTTTAGCAACCCGCAACTTGAACGTCACTGCGGGGATCGGGTCCAAACATCGGCTCATACCGATGTCCATGGCTACGTGACGGAAGTTTTAAGAAGTCTGTCGCAAACTGTCCAGGTGGAGGAACCAACCGTGTGTGTGTGTGTGTGTGTGTGGTTTTGTTTAGCAGAGGAGGTTGTTGCTCTGCTGCAGCGAGAGACCCCCCCCCCCACCACCACCACCACCCCTCGCCCCTTCCTTCGTCTTCCACGGATCTTTGCGCAACTTGTCGCCCCTTTCTGTCCAACACTCCGAGACAACCTTGCGCGCGTGCAGCGGGAGATGAAACCATCCCCGCGTGATTTACCTGGAGTTTTCCTGTGGCCTGTGATCACAGCCTCTCCAGTAACAGGATGCAGCCAGGTTGTACTCTTTGCTTCTTCGCTGGTGGAAGGAAAAAAATGTGAAGCGATGATGCCAATTATAGGACAAGTAAGGAAATGACACATGCCCGATTGTCTGCGTCATATTTACTTAATGAAGAATATGCGTCCATCCCGCGTCACTCCATAACTCCAAGAAGAGGGAAGACAGCAGAGCCAGTCCGGCTTTGGATCCGCCGCCATGTCTAGCTGAGAGCTCCACTGGAGTGCGCGTACCCGCGAAGAGCGCGCTCTAACATACACACGCACACGTTAGAGCTCCAGGAACGCGCAGAGAATCTTCAAAAATTGATAGACTCAAATGTTCTGTAATTTTTGGAGCTTCACTGTTGCTGACACTGTTTGTAGATCAGATCAGTCAGGAAGCCATATTGAAGTATAACATGAAAATACAGTCGTAAAAAAACGGGGGAGAGAAAAACAGTCAGCAGTTTAGCATACTTGAAGCCAGACTTGTTCATCAGTATATTGAAGTGTGTTATTTTGGAACAACTAATTTTATACTTAGTGTATTTCAATAGTTATTAACATGTAGAAAAACACATTTTGAAGTGTACTAACAATTAGTTTTCCGGAACAACTAAAGCTATACTTTCTATACTTTAAATATGACTTTTAATGTAATATAAACATGCTTGATTATTATATCTTAATAATCTTAATCTTTGTGATTAAATTACATTTAAAATATATTTAGAATGTCTAAGTATATGAGTGTCATATATTTTATATATTAATAGTGTATAAATAGTGTATAAATGCTCCATTTACACTTTTGGTTTATAATTGCTAATTAAGTACACTTTTTAGTTACTTATCAATGTCTTTTATTATTCTGCTTTGTCACTTTGTACATTACATGCTTCATACACACTACAGTACTGTCAATATATCAGGTTACCAGAACAAAGAAGGATCAATTACAACACACTTTCAGTGTATATTCAATATCTTCACATTTTTCAAGAATACATTGCTAATATACTATCACAGAATTGTACAAATTGTCAATATATAAAACGTTTACCGATAACATGCTTACGAAAATTAGCACAATAAAACAATAGGTACACTTTAGAGGAAATGTGAAAAATATTTTACCAAGGACAGAGTTTTGTTTTAATCCAATGTCACAGTTTTCCGGTATTACTCAAACTGGCATTTCTCCTTCCAAAGAACATTGAGGATCAACAACAGAACATTTCCATTCACTGGACCGCACTTTACAGAAATCTACAAAAAAAGAATAAAGCAATACAGCAATTAAACAGAGAAAGAACTTGTATTTTTAAAGAGTATAGAATAAAAAGGGGGGGGGGGGGCATGACAATTTTAAGACATTGTGGACTCGTTATTTGGCATCATAAAACTGATGATGATTAGGACCGGATGCCTGGGGTAGAAAAACATTTCTCTTCTTTGTCTATATGTTAGAAGTAGAAAAAAATAGTCAGCAATATAATAAAATCAGTTTATGTTGCATTAATTATGAAGCTGTTTTAAGTGTGGACTTAAGGAGACAAACTACTTTAAAATCTTTCCATCCATAATCTGAACACACTGATCCTTGCAGGGTGGTGAGGGGGGCTGGTGGTGCCCATCTCTACCAGCCATCAGATGAGAGGCAGGTTCACCCTGGACAGGTCACCAGTCCATCACAGGGCCCTGAACGCCAACAATGAATAAAATGTATGACAGAGAAATGTTAGATTAACAAGGGGAATAAATTCTGTCCAATTATTTGCAAATCAAATCATGTTTATTGATATGTACTTAAATGTCACTGTAAAAAAATACATTATCAGGATTTTTGAACTACTGTATAATACTTAGTATATTTAAGATGTTCTTCCGTAAATGTATGTTTGAAATATACCACAGTATTTTCTTTGTCCCCTGGATTGATCAGTGCAGTTGTTGACTCTAGATCGGTGTCTTAAACTCTGTCTTACAACGTTTAGATGTTTCAACAGGTCTTCTTTGATATTAGCACATTAGCAAAGAACTGTAGAACTGGACTGCATGCTAGTGAGGCAATTTCACCATGTGTAGACCCAGGGACACATTGAAAAATTGCAGGATGCTTCATCTAGACCACTGCTCTAGATGAAGGTCTAGATAAAAAAAAAAAATAAAAATTGATGTTGGTGTAAAAGTTAATAACTTGAAGAAACTGTCAAAAGCAATTAATGAAGGAAAAGTAAGAAATTTGTCAATCTTAGAGTTTGAAGAAACAGTGTTGACAAAAATATCAAAATAGGCTACTTAAGTTTTCAAGTTAGGTACCTTTGTTGTTTCAAAGATATGGACATATTTCAGCAGTAAATGAAAACACAAGTCCAACATGTGGTGAAGATCACAACATAAAAGAGTGCAAAGAAGTACAAGAAAAATGTTGCAGCACTGGAGACATGCTGCACACATGGACTTGTGAGGTGAGGAAGAAACCAAAAGAAATCATACAGATTAAAAAAGTCAACTTTTCATTATTAAGATGTGCACCTATGTTTTCATGTAATTATGTTGTTGGCCTTAACGTGTTGTTTTTTGAGCATGTTAAGATTATCGTGGTACCAAAAATATGTCTTTTGCTTTACTAGTTCATGTGTGTTATTTTATAGTGCTATCATGTTTGAAATAAATAAATGCAATTAAAATAATATTTTGTTGACTGTTCTTTATAAATTCTCAAGTATTTAAATCTTTTTTCTTACTAGACCTGATAAAAAGATCTGATGAGACTAAATACAAACCAAATGATGACATTTAACAGTTGAGTTGAACTTGGTTGGTCACATGAGTGAAGTTGCCCCCCCACCCCACCTTCTTCAAATCAGACAAAATTGGTGTCAAACATTTGTGCTACGTTTGTGCGGCCAAAATGTTCATTGGTGCCGCTATCATTTAAATGTGAGCAGGGCCACAGGAGTGGTTGACCTCTGACACCTGGAGAACATTTTTAAAGATATAAAAAAAACATTTTTTTTCTGTCTTTAAAATGATAGCGGCACAAAAAAATGTTTGCTGCACAAACCAGCATGAACATAGCTATCATTGATAGACACCCATTTTGTCTGATTTGAAGAAGGTGGGTGGCAAATTCACTCTGGTTTTTGTTGCTGCTTCTCCTTCCTTCCACCAGGGGCCGCCTATGGTTGATCTCTGGTGGGCGTGACTGACGACGATGGAGATCTACACACCTGTTGGAGGTTGTCTCATCTGGGACGAGCTTAAGAGTAGGAGGCAGCCAACACCTCGTTGCCAGAGTGTTGGCTAGTAATGGTACAACAGGCCATCAGTGAACGTTTCATTGATCTCTTTGTGAGTCTCCTAGTGATTCTTCGCGTGTGCCTAATTATGGAGTTAGATTTGTTTCACAATTATTCAATAAAAAAAAAAATCATCTCAAACAAAAAAAAAGTTTCAACCAAAAAAAAATCATAAAAACTATTTAATCATAAAAAAAATTTTTACGAAACAAAAACATTTCAAAGATTTTTTTATTTTTTGATTGAAGTAACTAATTTTTTGATTGAATCTCTTTTTTTGGTTGAAACTTTTTTTTTATGGTTGAGTCTATTTTTTTTGGTTGAGTCTATTTTTTTTTTTTGGTTGAATTTATTTTCTTGCTTATACAGCTTTATTTGCTTTGGGGAAGCTTACATGAACATTCTGGGCGGGGCTTACGGACGAGCAATGTAAGACGTGTTCCGATTGGTTAGCGCTGACTAAAGCGGATGACTCCCTGAGATCTCAGAACC
>CAEGAF010137605.1:0-14099 GCA_903067075.1 Micropoecilia bifurca
TGACCTTTTGACCTTTACCTTTTCATTAATATCTTCAAAGCCAAAGCAGCACAAACGAAAATTTTTGCTGCACAAACCAGCACAAACGTAGGCGAGTTGATTGACGCCCATTTTGTCTGATTTGAAGAAGGTGGGGGGGCTGGTTGACCTTGGATGACCTCTAAAAACATTTCTTTATATCTTTAAAATGATAGCAGCACAAACGAAAATTTTTGCTGCACAAACCAGCACAAACGTAGCACAAACGTTTGACACCAATTTTGTTTGGTTTATTCATCGTGTGAACTTCCACTTCGTCTCCAGAAGTGAACACAGGCTGCTTAATCTAAAGATCAATTTCACATTGGGTCAACTAAACATGTTCGACAAAAACACAAAGAAAGACACTGAGGGATGAGGTGAGAAAAACTTGCATTATCAAACTTATTCTGAAACTTTCTACTACCATGTAAAAGCTGTTTTTGTTGTTAATCACTAAACAGATTGAATTAGTAAAAACAGATATTGTCTTTTTACTAAAGAAAATATCTTTAGTAAAAAGAATACATCTAGCTGCTGCTTGCCGTTTTGCGTGATACTGAAAATAATGATGGCATTGGGGACTGATTTCCTAAAGAATGCAATCACTTAAAAAGAAAAATAAGAAAAGAGATATTCTCTTTTTACTAATTCAGTTAGAAAGACACATTCTCTTTGTCTTTCTGTTTATTCACTGTCACATGCTGTTTTTATTTTAATTATTTAAAGCACATTGAAATGCCTTGCTGCTGAAATGTGCTATACAAATAAAATTTGATTGATTGATTTATTGATGTCCACAGCACTGAATGGACACATTTCTATTAAAAGAGGTTGGAAACATGAAATATGTCTAAACTCCTATAGTTACTATCAAACAGACTTAACAGTTTGTGTCATTATACTTAGATATTTGGACTTTTAACTTCAGTTTTGGTCATTTCTTATATCTTGCCATTCTAGGCTATTCCTTGCATTATTCAGAGGTCAGCAGTTGATTTTAATAAGCAATGAGAAAGACTTGAGTGAGACCTAAGGAGGACCTGACACTTTCTCTTTCTGCCTACAGGGGGCGATATGTGTTTTACATTCAGGTTCTCAACCACAACAAGCTCAGGCGCGCATGCGCAGCCAATGTGAGCATCATACATGGAGACTGTTTGAAATTGAGCGGTGCTACAATTTAAAATCTTCTAAAACTTTAATGTAACGTTAAAAAACCAGATTTCTTCGCTCAGAACGGTCACCATGGGTAAGTTTAAACCTTTCGTGTTTATATTTGACACTTAATGTTAAACTACTGCCTGTAGGACCGACTTACGACGGCAACTAGCTTAAATATGTGTATTTAGTATCAAATGTAAATGGTTTCTGAGGCTTAAGTAGCTAAAGTCATGTGGTTTACAGGTGTCTAACATTGGATTATTCTAATCGACAACATATTTATGGGTTTAACAATATACTTTTCTAACAAAACGAATAGGAAAAGAGCTTTAAAACTGATATAACTCATTGAGTTATTCACTGCAGGAATACTTTGGTATTTAACACGTAAATATTTTAGAAACTAATTTATTTGTACGTTAGCATTAAAATAATAGTTTAATACTGAAGGAAAGTCTATGTAATATTCCTTAAACATTCGTGCTTCTCTGCTACGGCAATGATCTTTTAAGTTCGCGTTAACAAGATCCATTCATATTGAAAGGCTTCGTGATTTACATTGTGCGTCTCTTGTTTATTCCTTAAGACAGCCGTGTTGATGGTGCTGAGCCGGAAGAAAATGAGAGATCTTCACCTCCAGCCGGACTCCAGTCTCCTCATATGGATCGTAACCCGTCTCCACCCCCGGACCAAGCTGATGGAGACGAGGGAGAACATCTGGATGCTATTGGAGACACAGTTTACAGCAAACACTGGCTGTTCAGCACGTTGACTCGACTCATTCAGGTCATGTCCTGTTTCCTAATCACTAACTTTTAGTGTGTCTTAAGTTTAAGACGTGCAGATAGAAAGCCAACATAAACTAAGCTTAAGTGTCATTCGGAACATGCAAAATGGGATTTTTCTTTTTTGGCAGCAAAACTTCATCCCAAGCCAAAAATCTCTTGCACCCAGTTTGAAGTTATTTGAAGCATCCTTTATTTTGTGTTCACTGCTCCTAATATTTAAATCTCTGCAAACTTGCGCTGTTTTACAGACGATTACAGAGCATTCAGAAGAGAACTCTGAAGATCAGATGCAGCTCTCTGACGATGAGGAAGAAGATCTTTGCAGAGTTTGGGACATGGCCATGGATAAGGTGCAGTACTTGAATAGCCATATTGTGCTGCACATTAAACTTTAAAAAAAAAAAAGAATGCTTAAATGCATTTATGAAGTTAATTGTAAACATCTTGATTCATTTGTGCCTAAAATGTAGCTCTGTTGTAAAGATTTACATCAGGGAATGTGGAATAAAACTGGAGTTTGCAGATCTTCTCGCACAGTGCATTTAACTGTTGAATTTGTAGGCATGATGTAACTATAATCCAGCTTTAATATTTGCTGCTTATGACCCTAATGCGTGCAGGACGTGGCAGGTTTCCTACAAGAATTCAAAGCGGCTGATATCCTTCTTGGAGTCATAGCCAAATCTCGCTGCCCGCGTCTTACAGTGAGTGAAATGTTTTTCATTTATGCTAGATTTCAATCTGAAATTATCAATAAATCTTCCTAGTACTATGAATAATGTTTTCATTTCATCTTTCTTACATAATTAGAACAATTATGCTTGTAATTTGTTCTTTCTCTAGGAAATTTGTGTAGGAATCCTTGGTAATATTGCCTGTTTTCCTGACACATGTGCGACTCTCAGCCAAAACGAGGATTTGGGGTGAGTGGTAACTAAGCTCTCCAGTTGTTTAATAAGCATATTGCTCCTGCTACGTTTCTGATATCTAATGCAACTGCCTGGTGTGACCACAGTGCTGTGCTGTTGCTTCTTCTGGGAGATGCTGATCCCCCAACCCTTCTAGAAACCAGCAGGTATCAGTTTAATCTTCCCTAACTAAGGAAAATCGGGGACTAAGAGGAATTAATGTTACTTACATTAATTCTTCTCATTATGTTTGCAGACTGCTGTTGACCTGTTTGTCTCAAAAAGACTTCTGTTCCCTGTGGCTTCAGCGAATACGACAGCAGACATCTGTGTGCTCCAGCCTCTGTTTCATCATGAGCAGTTCTACTAACAGTACTCTGCTTTCATATTATGCTTTCTATTTATTTGCTGATTACTTGATTTGTTAAAAAAAAAACTTACATCTTCTTGCAGCACTGTGATTTTGGAAGTTTTTTCTTTTTGACTTTCCATTTTTGTTGCCTGCTGTCTAATTTGTCCTCATCTGTGTTATGCAGCTGATCTGCTGGAGAAGGTGGGAGAGCTGATCGACAAAGTGTTTGACCTTGATGAAGAATTAATGAAGTGCTGGATCACATCTCAGCCGAGTGATGAGAAGGAGCGAGACGGGGACATCAATCTGGAGTTGAGCTTGTGTCTCCTTGAGGCAGCAAAGCAGCTCAGGTAGGAAAGAAGTTTTGCACCCGTTCCTGACAGATCCGACGCCTTTCATTGTGTTGCTAACTTTTCCATTTCTGTATTTGGACATAGAAAGGTTCCACAGAAAATTATTGACTTTACCTTTTAAATATATAGCAAAATACAGAGGAGAGAAGCAGTGGGTGAGGAAATGCTGGCATGTAAAGCCTTTAGGGCAGGAAAAGACGTAAAGGTTTGACTCGGACTCCCTTCCTTGTCAACTTTCCAGCCAATTCACCAGCTTTTGGGAAGAGCAGTAAAAATGACGAACAGGATCAGGTCATTACCTGACTCCAGTTGAACCTTGTAGTATTTGGGTCACAGATATTCAGACATGCGCTTATCTCTACAATCTATGGAAAGTGGCATTGCAGGAGAATAAATAATTTCCTAGCGCAGCGAGACGTGTGGAAAGGTTCAGTTAGCGTCAAGTTGGTTTAGTTTTTTTCCTCTTTGAATCAATTAAACCATCACTGTAAAAGTGTGTTTTGTATTTATTAACTTTATCTTTATTTGAAGTCGTTTGTTGTGTTTTCAACCTGAAACATGCTGGTTCAAACGTTTATTAAAATCCCTTCATTTGACAATTTGAGCTTCTACTTGTCTTTATTTCCTTCTTCAGAGCCAACTACTAATGAAGCCACTAGTGTTACAAAAGCTGCATTTGAAAAAAGAAGCTGATTTTTTTTGTAGCATGTTAATGAATTCACCGTGCAGCAACATACGTGTCTTTTTTCAACAGCTTCATAAAGCCACATTCATGTGAAGTTCCATTATATTGATCTTCATATTTTCACAGGTCTGAAAGTCCTGATGGTCTGGAGGTTTATCTTCACATCTTCCAACTTCTCACCACTGTAGAGGAGGGAATTCAGGTTTTTGGTAACGTTTCTTTCATCAGATTTCAGTCTCAAGAGGTTCAAGGTTTAAACGTGGAGTTGAGAAAAGACATTATGTCATTGTTTTCCCCAGCGGCGCGTGATGGACCTGGCAAACCACTGTGGGAGTTTGTTAGTGACGTTGTGTGCGAGGACCTCTGTCAGCCAAATGATCTTTCAGTTGTCCTGCATGAGCAGAAAAGCATTTTAATCCAGGCGCTGTCTGTGCTGCAGGCTCTTTATAGATGCCAGGATCTCTGGTGCAGCAGAAACGACACAAGTAAGATTCCAAACATCTCCAATGTTCCACCTGCTTCAACACTTATAAGTCTTTGGACTGATATCCCAGGTCGACTTTTACTCTTCATATAATTTTAACTTGTCCCCCCATCCAGGTCCGTCTCTGATTGGGTCAGTCTTTCGGGTGTGCCAGCATCAAAGCGAGTCCAAAAAGGAAGATTCCAAAAAAGACGAAGCAAACGATGACCAGCTGCAGACTCTTGCAGAGATCACCTCAGAGTTTCTAGCTGACATTTGTCTTAATATTACAAAGGTAATCAATTAAATATTGCCATTTTTTTTCTATTATCACAGACGTCCAGCCAGATAAGTGTAAACGATCTCGTGTTTCTGTACTGTTTCACTGTAGGACACGGTTACAGATTTAATAAAGAATGACGACCTGACACAGAAAACCTGTCAAGCAGCTGCAACCTGTTTGCTTCCCAATTTTAAGACTTCTGTAAGTTCTCTCTTCAGATATATTACTGTTTGAACTCTTCCTTTTTTTATGAATTGGTCTTGTTTTATTTCTTTGGCATATCGTCTGCAATCAGCTCCTGTTACAAGTATTCTCAATCTGCAACAATATCATCAAACTGACCAAAGTTTGATGTTTATAAAAGCCAGATGTAACGTAAATGACTTATCAGGTGACACTGAAAGTCACTTTAATGTATTTGAGTGAAAACAGTACAGGTAAGTGTAAAATTAAAAATTCTGTCACACAAGATCCAAATTCAAATTAATAGAAAATTGTGCAAAAATTGATTTTAAATTCTCCTGTACAAATAACATTACTATGATCTATTTGTGTTGAGAGGTTTTATTTTAGACCTAATGTCTTAATTAGTCTGACAAACTGTCTCTCCACACCATCTCCTGTGGAAAATAAAACATGTTATTTCCACCCTTCCCCTTTTCTTCTCTTGTTCAGCTTCAGCACCTGCAGGCTGCGTTGTCAGAGGCTGATCCTCACCTGGCAGACATGATGAGGACTCAGTTTCCTGTCTGAGGCTCCAGCTGATCAGTGTTTAGTTCTCATTCAGTCTCCTGCTGCTTTTATAGCACCTAGTATTTCCTCTCCAAATATTTGTATTTCCATGCGATAGACATTATCATTAATGGTAAACTTGATCATTTCTTTTGATAACTTGATCTATGATTTTCCTATCTTGGCAAGATTAAAAATCCGTACATGTTTTACAGTTTTTAATTACTTTTTTATTAAGATTATATGTGCCCTTTATTGAATCATTGATGTAATGATGTGATAAAAAATTTTTTAAACAGTCGGTCAATATGATTTCAGGACACCAAACATACTTGTTTTTTTTTTTTTTTTGCTTAATTGGGGATTTATGATGGCGATGGACACTTTTATTGACACCCTGGGTACATTTGTTTAAAATGGTTTAGAATGTTTTTGCTGGAGCATAAACCTGCAGTAAAAATATTGGAAAAAATCCAGCCTTTTTTTTAAGCATAACTACTGAGAAGTGGGGGAAAATAAATCAAACATCTAATTATTCTCCTTTTAACTTAATCAAAGTACCACGCCTGGTGATTTCTCTTAACAGTTCATAAAAAAAAAAAACGTTTTCATACTTTTTAAAATTGATCTTAAAGGACTAATTTATTTCAAGGTTTTCTCTTCACCTATCTTTACAAAGAAACATCCATGTCTCCAAGCAGCAATCTTAACATCCAACCAAACAAAGATCATCTTAGATTACATTAATAATTGGTAGAAATGTTCTTTTCTACCTTTTAACTTGTGTGTCACAAAACCTAAAAATAAATGTTAGTTTACAGCCTGGTACTCATTATTTACATTCATGCTTCAAACAATAAATGTTTGGCAGGTGCGTTTTATAAGTATACATTTCCACATAAGACAAAACTGCGTTTAGTCACTTTTTTTAAGCATATGAGTAATGAAGCTGATGACGAGATCAAGTGTTTACCAAAGGGTGACAGTCACTTGGTAGGGATAAAGACAAAAACAACAGATGAAAGGCTTTGAGCCTGGAAACAATAAACTCATCTGGTTTCCAAATGAAGTGCTCTGCCCACTCATGGAGAAGAGCCCAGCAGCCTGCACACTTCCAGCAGGCTCACCAAGGCCCCTTGAATATAGCAGCTCTTTAATTAAAGCTGGGATTGATATGCAGAACACTCTTTCTAATGGAAATCCCTGGGTGGTAATGTTGGATGTGAGAACGGAGGATCATCCTTTTTTTTTCTCTCTCTGAACACTTCTGCTCTGACCTGACCTGCTCTGTGCTGCACGCAGGTTACAACTGTCGTCATAAGGAAGAAATGCCAAGTTAGCTAATCATGCTTGGTCTTTCACGACAGCTTGTGCCCAGTGACGGATCCTCTCCTCTGTCTGCAGGCCTTGCTGCCAGGCTACTCATGTCACAGAAAATCACAGATGAAGCCCAGATGTTTCCCGCTGCCCTGCCAAACTTGGTTGTGTGCCTGCCAGTCTTCTCAGCAGCGTGATGTAATCTGACTTCGTGAACAAAACACAGCTTGGTGGTAGTTGTATGTCCTGTGCACATAACTCACACATCACTAGCTCAGATGACTTGGATGCATTTGATGCTGATGTGAAGTGTCATGTATGAAGTTTCCTTTTACCTCACACCCAAAGGATTCACTTTTTTTTTTAAAAGCAAGAATTTTCTGTTGAATTTGATGAAAATTTAAATCCTGTTAGAATATTCACACCTTGAACTTCGCAGCCACAAACTTAATTGTGTTTTAGGAGACAGAATTGTTTTTTCGTTGTTCTTCCATGCAAAAAAATAAAAAAGCTTTTTGTTCATTCATATTTTAGACCAAACATCTGAAACCTTCACACAACATGTGGATTTATACAGAGATAAATTACACAAGGGCAGACTCTTATGAATTATTAAATATATAAAAGCAATTAGTTTAAGGTAATTTTATTTTAGGATTACTAAAGAGGGATGAATAAGCCATGATTTAAGGCTTTTATTTATGCGATTTTATTATTTTTAAAATTCTTTAAAGTCCATGCCTCCTTTGTTGATAAAATAAATGTAATAAAATAAAAGTAAATCTCACTCCTTTCTCAGGAGTCACAAAACACTTCACAGTAAAAATACAGAGAAAGAAACATTTACAAAATGCATCATAACACTTAAGTGTCATAGCAAACCAGGGACCAGTGAGGCTAAAATGTTTAAAATGGTTAATCTGCTAGGCACAGTAACACTGCACTGCATGTCACATATTTTGTATATACTTAGATCATTAAATTCTTACTTTCTGGCTTTTGAACATATTGAATACAATCAAAACAAAAAGCTAAATACATTTGTTTTAAAACAATTTCCCATAAGATCCACCCTGTCCTGGATGGAGAAAAGTTCTTATAAATGTCCTTTTCTTTGCTCGTCCTCTAATGATCCTGTGGTATTAGTTGTCACACGTCTCACAGGGAGGACAGGGAATACGTGTGGACCTTCACGTGGCCTCACCTTTGATTCGGTGGACTCTCCCATTCACAAGCACCTGCATGGAGAAGGCGTGTTAACATAGATGCTAGTGGGTGCAACCAAAGCCCAGTTCAGCTCATTTCCTGAGTTTCCCGCCCTCCGTCTCTTGTCAACAGGCTCACAATGAAACAGTCGTTTTACGTAATCTCCCGAACATCACACGCTCTGACCATTACCACTTGTAAAGACATTGCTAATATTTGAATTTGTCTTAACAACATGCTCTACTTTTTTTTTCTTCTGGCTTATTAGTTGGAAAATTATAATAATAAAGTGCACACCAATTAATCTATACAAATTATGACCTATGACTCAGCAGTATTTATTTTTACAGTTACCAGCATGTTTTAATGTGTGCTGAGCTAAGAACTGGTTGACTTTGAAAGGAGTTAGCATCTTTTCTAAGCTGAACATCATCAAAAATCTTTGAAAGTGACACTTATAAAATTATTATTAAGGGTTCTGCTTTAAAAGAAATGACTAAGAGCTTACCTCCAGAACAGTTCTCACCTATAAATTGGCAGTTGGCACCTATAAATTTCCTTTTAGAAGTGGTGTTTTTTGGGTGATGTAGCATCTCTTTCAAACATGGTGTCTGACCGTGACATCTGCTGCGCTTCCAACATCCTTTTCTTACCTGTGATGTTTTTTAGTAAAATTATGTTCTTTCTGCTTCTGGATATTGGCTACAGGGCCACTCACTGGAATATTCAGATTTTAGAAACCCATTTGTGCAGAAGAATCTAAATCTAAATACTGGCAGTTTTTAGCTGATTTCTTGGCTTTCTATGCCGTTCTGCATTTTCTGTTCTTTGTGTGTTAAATGGCCGTTCCCTGTTTCTTTTCCTTACATAAAGCTAAGCAATAATTTGCTTTGATGTGTTTTGAGTGTGTGTATTACTTTGGTTGCTATATCTGGTGTCTAGAAATCTAGAAATACTTTATATTTACAATGTTACAATGTTACTTGCGACAGACTGGCGACCTGTCCAGGGTGACCCCGCCTCTTGCCCGGAACGTTAGGAGAGGCACCAGCACCTCCTGACCCAACTGAGGGACAAGGGAGTAAAGAAAATGGAGGATGGATGTTTGTGTTACCACCTGATAACACAAAATAAAAAAAATGCTGCTTTGTTAAAAATATTTTCCTTTTATTACATTTGTAATTTCTTGAACTGAAGTATGTGCAATAAATGTGATAACAAAACACACTATAAAAATACTGGCATTGAAAAATATTTCTTATGTTAACACCTCATTAAAATATGTTTCAGTGAGCATTAGGCATCTCCTAGTGGAGTTTTTTTAATACTTGGATGTCTTTAAATCTAGGTACATCTTTTTATACTATCTAAGGATGATCTTGAATGTTGCAGGCGCGGTTCACCCCCTGTCCTTGTGTACACTGATGCCTTTCACCAATAGCCAGTAGCAGATGCTGCTGTTTGCTCTGCACTGACAGATGAGGGGCTAATTGCAGAGTTGCATTCCAGGCACAGGAAGTGTGCTCAAGCTCACTATTCACTGTTCTGATTAGTTAGTTGTGTAAGCAAGGCCTGGGATCAGGTGAAGGACTGGACAACTAATGATGTGGAAGAAACCTTTGATATTTGGAAACTTAAATACTTGTGATGGGAAAACAAGATCAGATGCCCTGAACAAGAAGAAGAGTCTTGGCATACTGCTTTTGAAACAACCAGTTACAAAATGCTTAGATTATTTCAAAGCAAGATGCATGAATAAGCATCACTCCATAACTAAAACTGTATAATATGATAAAGCAGGACATTTCCAGAGGCTAGAATTTGTGTATCTGTTTACCTTAAGAAACTTTTTCTGTTGTGTCCTGCTAAATTAACATTTGTCTAATTACAGCTGTTAATAAGTTTCAGTTAAATATTGTCGTATGTTGTAACTTCTGACTCGCTTTAATGTGTACGAAAAGAGGAAACTTTTTTCTTTTTTAAATTATCATCGTTTATTACACATCTTCCAAATGCTCAGTGAGAAGCAGCTCACTTTTTGGCTTTATTAACTCCAGTGCTTACTGCCATGGCAGAGATTAGCCGGGGAGTTGTGGAGCGATCTGATGATCAGGCACTGTGAGTAAATCTGTCTGATTGGAGTGAACAGAACTGGGACAGTTCGGCCAGACTGAAGCTTTAACACACAGAGACACTCACATGCAAGGCTTGGGACAGACCAAACCTCACACCTGAACCTTGGTTTTAATGATGCTGAAGTTTAAAATGCATTTAATTTCTTCTACAGAGCTTTTTAAAATCAATGTTTGGCTTGAGGTTTGGTTGTGTTCCAGCAGTGACATGAAGGAAAGATTACTGATATGGTCTGATGCCACAGTCTCAGCAGGAGCTGAATGAAATGTGTATTAAATCTGTATTTAATTTCAGTAATAATCCCTTATTTTTGCAGTATCAATGTCTACTAAATTACAATTTTGAAAAACTGCTTGGAGTCAGTATTTGGTTCGATTTTGTGATTCTGTGAGCGTTGATTATGGCAAACAAAATAGTACCGTAGTGAGGAAAATGTCATGTTGCAAAGACATGGTTTTACAACACTTTACAATCCTAATTACAACTTGGAGAACAATAATAGATACTATGCATTTATCTGGTATTTTGTATCATGGAGTGGATAGATATTCATTGACTAATCTAAAACTACACAGTTAAATAATCACTAATAGCTGTATCTTTATCTCAGGTGGACACTACTGTCTTTCATCTTATCTGTCAGCATCCCTAGACCCTGATGCCACTGTGTTTCATGGTTTATAGTTGATATGCAGTGTTTTCTGTCACAAAGCATTTTGAATATAGGTCCAAATGTTACATTTTGTTTCCAATGGCCACGTGATCTTTTCCCACATGTACACTGAACACTGACTGTGGTAAGCTACAAATTTGATTTATTTTGGTTTTATTTCAGTAATGGTTTTCTTCTTGTCCCTCTTTCCTAAAGACCAGAACGTCAGCAGATTCTCATCATCACGATATTCAATCCATCCATTGTTTTCTCCCACTTAAAATCCGAATCACGTCATCATCAAGGTTACAGGGTTAGAGGTCCAGGAGGGAAACCAGACGTCCATCTCCACAGTGACACACAGCTCATTCTGGGTGCTCACAAGGCATTCCTAGTCCAGACGAGGTTTTATAGTTTGCCCATTAAGTTCTAGGTCTTGTTCAGTTTGTTCTTCAAATAGAATGTGCTTGGCGATTCTCCAAAGGAAGCCACTCAGGAGGCATCCTGATCAACTTCAACTGACTCCTTTTGATGTGGAAAAGCGGTGACTTTACTTCAAGCTCCTCACCACTGGCCAGCCTGCAGACATGCAGCTGTCATTCTGGCTGCTCGTATCCAGGATCTTTGAAATTTGGTCAGGATCCATATCTCATGACAAAAGGTGAAGGTCAGAAGAAAATGGTAAATCAAGAGCTTTATTTTATGTCTCATCTCTTTCTTCATCATACAGACTGGGGAATTATATAATCACAATATTGCATGACAATAAGCATGATGCAATGCCATAGTGGCTCCAGCTATAAATAAGTAAAAGAGAAATCAATCATTATAGAGAGTCTACATGTCTGAAAACACTACGCTCTATGTTTATTTAATCAATTTAAAGTATATTTTGCATAACACCATGCACTAAAAAAAAGCATTTGCTAATTAACCTGAGGTATTTTTTGAAAAACGACTGCTAAAGGCTAAAATGTTGCAACTAGTTTAAACCTTTGTATTTTCTGTTGTCTTGAGGCATAATAATTACCCTCTTAGTGAACAGATAGCTTACACTTTTAATACTGTTCAGACACATTGAGCTAAAAAAACAAAGCACTTGCTGTAGCAATACTTCTGTACTGTGTATTTTAAGCTGAATGAACCATGACAAACTGGACATGTAAGAGTGAGATCTGATCCAGACGCTTGAACAACCGGAGAAGATCAAAGACATGACCAGAGCGTCTGCATCAGAGAATCACATCTGTGAAAATGTAGCAATAAGTGAGTTTGATCAAGCTTTACCCTGTGACTGAGGTTAATGAAATCCTGAACCCAATCAGCTCTCACTGGGCTTTGTCCTCGCAAGATTTCTAATAACTACTGTTAGAAAGATATAGATCATGATTCAGTTTGTATTTGCAGAACTGGACTTATGAAGTGCATAATACTTGCAGGTTTCTGTAAATTGATCAGCTCTGATTCAGAGGTGGATGGAGATACAAATGCAGAGCAATACTGGAAGAAAGACTGACACAGGCTGCAGAAGACATTGAACTGAGGAAGAGGTTCATCTTCCAGCACAACAACATACAGCCTGAGCTTCACTGGATTGGTTTGGGTCCGATCATATTATTGTGTTGTAACGGCCCAGTCAAGTAATCGGTTTACTCACACTTCTATATGCTCTAAAACATGATGTCAACGTCACAATAAATTATGTAATAGCTGTTAACACGCTCATGAGGAGAACAGAATTAATTTCTCTTGTGGGTTCAGCTGCAGGGTAAAGGGGGGGAAGTACCCTTGACTGCCTCCTGGGTTGTGTAAAGCATCAGCTCATATCACGAGTGACACGGAGCAGAACCACCTGATACAAAACAGTATGTAAATCAGCCACATGTATAAGTGCATGAGAGCCGTGACCCGGCGAGAAGCTAAAAGTGCCTTTGTCCTGTGTGTAAGGTGACTAAAGCTTAGAGAACAAGAATTGTTATCTGTTTAAAGTAATTAGATCTTATACACTCATTGCTCCGTCATCTGGATCCTGCCAGCCAAAGCCTCTGAGACCCTTTTCACTAATTGTGTTGACCTCATTATAAAAGGGTGTTAAAGAGAAGAAAACAGGCGGATTATGTTTATGTGCTCCAGAGGTCAGGAGAGCTTACAGAGCAGTGGAGGAGATTTTTTTTTATTAAACGATGGGGCTGTCTGCGCCACTTGAAGAAAGTCAGGTGGGCTACACTTAAATCCTCTTACAACCTGATATTTTCTAAAGGATCAACAGGCGACATTTTAAATCCTTTTGTGAAAATGAAGCAGTTTGGGCACATCAATAAATTACAGATACAATTTGCCACATTTTATTTTCAATGTTAGTGTAACCCAAACTCCAGTGAATTCAGAAGAAAACAAAAATTGCTTCCTTATCTCACAATGACACTGTACTTTCATGTCCACTGCAGGACAATTAAAACGCAAACTTTAACTTTTATCCTTGAGGTAAAATGTATATTCATGGCTGATCTTTCTGAAGTCGCTTCAGGCCTTTGGATGGAAAAAGACATTTTTTTCCCCCAATGACGTGGGAGGCGCTGCGCTTTTTCCATTTGCTGCTGTGGGGCAGATTATTGCCCCCACCTGTGTCTCTGTGTGGTTAAATACCAAAGTCCGCTGCTTCTCGGGGTTAAAGAAACCCCCCCTTAAAAAAGAAGGCGTAGGCTAATTTAGGTAATTTACTTGAGTAAAAACTAGATAAAACCCCTTAATAAGCCGGAGCACTTTAACATGTACTCGAATAAGGTGGAAGGGCCACGCAGAGGACGATCGTTTGACTCTATGAACATTGGCTTTGAGGAAAAACTACTCAACAATGAGGTAAGAGAGAAGAAGTGTTATGAAATTAAATTATGCAATTTTAAAATGTCGCAGTGTTGATTCTTTGACATGTTTTCCGGTGAGACTTTGATACCGGATAGAAACTATCCGGTATCAAACTATATATATATAAACGATATATATATGTGAATATATAAAACAAAATCTAACATAGTGATACATCAC
>CAEGAF010137607.1:0-10573 GCA_903067075.1 Micropoecilia bifurca
ATATATATATATATAATTTTTTTAAAAGCAAATTGTGGAAACAGGAAGAAAAATGGAAGCTAGGGGAGTTTCAGAAAACAGATGATGATTTTTTTAAATCATTTTTTAATCATGAAATCTAACCTGTTTGTCACTCATTATTTTAAACTATAAGGTAAAATAATTCATTCAAATGTTATTTGCCAGGCTCATCTTCCTGATTAGCTGCCAGTGCAATTCCTCAAGCTAGCATAGCATAGAAAACCAAAATAATTCTTGAAAAGAGAATAAAAATCGATGCTGCTTTATGTGTTTTGCAGAGCTGCCTGTGTGTCCCTGCCCAGAAGCTAACGCTGGTTCAGGCGAGTCCATGACATGGAAAAGTTTGGGAAAACCCTAACCTAGGATGCAGGCTAACTTTTAAGCCTGTTTAGCTTAGCGTACAATAAGTCCATTTTTAGTGCTGCTATGCTAACTCCACTCAACTTAAAGTGAAAATTATTGGACCAATGTTAACTACAAACTGTTTAATTACCCCCTTTTTTCCTTTATCAAAAGTTTTTTTGAGTGTGCAGTAGTTTGAGGCAGTTTTGTCTTATTATTATTAAATGTCATCGACCTGCTAATGGTCTAGAGATGAGAATTAGCCACTTGGCTGGTTTCGCATAAATTTTTATGTAAATTTTAATTAGAATGTCATGTCCCATTAAAAAGAAAACAAATTGAAACAATCAACAAAGAAAATATTCTCCTTTTGTTGTAGGCTTGTAGCATTAATCTGAAATGGTAACAAACCTTCATGAATGAGATGTTGTTGCTGAGCTGCGCTGTCTCCTCTACGGAAATCTGCACATGAAAGCAAAAGTGAGCTATGGCTGATTAATTGTCTGTGGTTTTCTGGATTTTAGCTCTAAAGCTCAGAGTCAACAACCTTGGCCACCAGGATGGAGATGATGGCCACTGCAATCCTCTGCAGGGTCGGCTCCTCATGGTTACTGAGCCACTTGATCACCAACATGGCCGCTGAATACCTGAGTCGTGAACACAGCATGGATGAGGGACTCATTTCTACCAAAATGCAAAGCAGTTACACAAAAGTCAACTTCAGAAAAACACCTACAAATCACAGCACAGTGGAAAGGTATTTATTCTCTTCATTCATTTTTTTTAATTTTACACATATTAGATCAAAATATTTCTTTTCCCAGATAAAGATAACACAGATGGATGCAATATGTGTTTTTACATTTTCATTTAATTTGTTAAGGGTAAAAATTTATCTAAACCAACTTGGCCTTATCTGAAAAATAAATACCAACTAAACTGAATAAGTTATTGCCCCACCCAAATGTTTGCAGCAATCAGCCCACTCTTATGCAACATTAGAGAATTAAAACCATACATAAAGTCATACAACAATATCACAATTTATTCATTATTATTCAAGTCTTTGACTAGACCACTATAAAAATTGGAATACAGCTGTACTTTTTCTCTAATTTTTTCTCAGTGCATTTGAACTTAAGATCATAAGCTGATGACTTCGTTTTTGCAGGATCTTCTGGAAGAGAACAGATTATTTTTATTATTCTTATTAATTAATTAATTTATTTTATTTTATTTTTAAAAAATACATTATCTATGCTAACAGTAAATCAAATGTTGCCATATCTCATATCGTCCAAGTATTTTCAAACAGTCATTGGGGATGATCATGATGCTTCGGGCAGGAAGGCTCTCCGGTAGCAATCAGTTTTGCATTGAATCTGACTGAAGACTATCATGACATGCTGCCAGGTCGATATTCGGGCAGCAGAGACAACATGCCACACTAACATGTCTTTAGTGCATCCCCAGAACCAGAACCAAACGAGGAGAAGCAGCATTCAGCTTCTATGCACCGCAAATCTGGAACAAACTTCCAGAAATCTGTAAAACTGCTGAAACCCTGACTTCCTTTAAATCTCGACTAAAATCCCATATGTTTAGAGATGTATTTGAAATGTAATCAATTTTGAATTTTATGATGGCATTTGACTTAATGTCATGTTTTCATTGTTGATTCAATGTTGCATGACTCTGTGTTTTTGTGTTTGTTATGATGTAAAGCACTTTGAAATGCCTTGCTGCTCAAATGTGCTACACAGATACAATTTGATTGATTGACTGATTGATCACCAGTTGCATTTTGTCTGACATAAAAAAAATTATTGATGATCTGAAACATTTAAGGTTGAACCCCTCCCCCCTCCCCCCAACAACTTAAGAACAGAATAAATGTGCAACTTTTCTAAGGGACAACTTTTCTCACAGTTAGCTTAGCACCTGGTTGGGTTAGCAAACTAACCTGTCAAAAGGAACATTCTGCAGCAGGTAGTCATTGCATAGTGCCATCAGACAGTTGCTCTGCACCTGAAAAAATGGAAGGATGAAACATAAAGTATGAAAATTCAGTCCAAGATGGAGCAACCTTGAAGTTAGAACAACAAAACAGTAAAGCAGCACCACTTCAACATATTTTTACTCAAGCAAAAGTTAAAAGTTGACAACAAAGCAAGTATTTGGTAAAAAATTCTGATATTTTTTTTTACCGAATACTTTGATGTTCACACTGTGCTCAGTGTAAAACTGCTTAAAAATGACATCATCGGGCCTGATGTGGTGGCACAGGGGTTGGCGCATGTCTTCCCGTTTCTCTCATTCCCCACTTTCCTGTCAATTAACTATCAAATAAAGGCCACAAGAGCCAATAAAAAAAAATTTAAAAATACTGTCATGATGTTTGTTGAACATCAATTGTCTTTGTCTCAAGTCATATCACCAGTGCTTCCATCGCTTGATTTCTTTGCCTTTGTGCTCACCTGTGCTGCCTGGATTTCTCTATGTTCTTTGTGATCACCATTAAAATAATCACTCACTTATACAAGCCTCCACCTCACCATCTCAACACTCTCAACTCATGACACAGACGAACCAAATTATAAAGTTATGTGGACATTTTTTTAAAATCAAAATGTAAACGACTCGCATAGATGACATAATCACAAAATAACAAAATATAGTAAATAAAATATAGTCCAAAATGGAGCAACCTGACCTATAAAAAATTATATATATAAAATTATATATATATAATTTTTTTTCCAAATCAGTTTATTTCGATATAAAGGTCATGAAAGTTTAAGAGAAACTGCATGGGTGTGTCTGGTGATGGCACGTTTATTATAGTTACAGTGGGTAGAGTATCCAGAAATTTTACTTAAGTAGCAGTAGCCATACGTCATAATAAAATTACTCAAGAAAAAGTTTGTGTGTGTATGTATATATATATATATATATATATCCCTAGAATAAAATGTAATAATATCCCCAAATCCCCAAATTTAATAAAAGTCCCCAAAAAAGTAAGTTACTCAAGTAACTAAAGCAAGTTACTACCCAGCTCTGCCTAAAGTAAACCATTGTGCCAAATGTTTAAGTCAGTTAGATTCATGATTACGTTTGTAATTATAAAAAAATAGTGTTTGATTTCACCTGCTGGATGTTAGGGAAGGTCTCCATGGCGTGCAGCAACTGGGTTACCGTGGTGCTCATCAGCCTGACGGGCATGACCTCTACCAGGTCCCGGGTGGTCAGATTAAACACACACGCCGTGGCCAACAGGTGGACATGCGGAGACTCTGGGTGGCTGCGCATGGCCTCCACCACTAACTGCAGGGAAATAAATAAATAAAAAGGTATCCTTGACGACAGATTGCCATCTCTGCTGCTGCTATTGCTGGAAAACTGCCTGGAACAACCGGAGTCCAGGAATTAGCACATAACCTTCCAGGAGCAAAGAGCTGCTCACCAAGCCAGCTGCAGCAGCTGGACTGTACCACTTATCTCAACACCTCCTCTATGCAATCACTGCTAAGCTCAGTAATTAGAACACCAAGGTCCCTCAGCGCTTTGCATATGTTTGGACTGAGATGGCTTCCAGAAGTGTTGGGGGTAGGGAAACAAAACAAAAAAAAAATGTCTAATTTTGATGCTTTCCCACCAAAAAACTGACTAAACGTTCGGTTGTGGAATGTCACTTTTTTCCCCCCACATTTCAGCTGTAACGCCACGTGTTAGAAGCTGCTTCTTCTGCACAAAAACAAAAAGAAATCCTCTGAGATTCCAAGGCGAGATGAAATGCTGTGCAAGTCCAACACAAAGCACAGAACCATGACTCTATCATCAACAACAAGCAGGGGGCGCTAACTTCACATCGACTGCACACGGACAAAAACTAACTGTGAACTGACAGACACGTTTGATTTTTGGCCTTATGCTCGTGTAAAGCTGAATTTGGGAATCAAGTCTAACCAAAGATACACACCTGTTGTGCTCTATGTTCCTGACTGCAATTATATGTGCAACTTACACCAGTTTGTTAACTATTATGAATTCAAACACCAGCAGAATTGGTCAAGTACTGCGAATCATGACTGATTTGTACAAACCAACACAAAAAGCAAATAAACATTTTACCACATTTTATCTCTACACGTGGCAGGTATGGAGACGCCTCTAGAAGAACTCGGCTTTATAAAGACATTTTATTCATCCTGCTTGTCTGAAATCTTCTGCTCTCACTGTAATTTTGACACATTATATGTAAATGTATCGTAGCTGTTAGACTGCATAT
This sequence comes from Micropoecilia bifurca, assembly GCA_903067075.1. Taxonomy (NCBI): domain Eukaryota; kingdom Metazoa; phylum Chordata; class Actinopteri; order Cyprinodontiformes; family Poeciliidae; genus Micropoecilia; species Micropoecilia bifurca. Next base: position 4,655 of record CAEGAF010137607.1, read on the forward strand.
TTCTGAAGCTTCACTTATTCCACACAGAATTAATAAAAGGTAAAGAACTGCGTTATCATTTCATTACACATTCATTTCTCAATTTTTGGCCTGTCAAACATAGAAATGTGGTCTGTGATCTGTTTGAAGACCTTGGAAGGTTGATACTCCTTTGGACAGCACCCAAAAAATAAAAAAAAAACATTTTAGCTTTTCTTAATCTGAATTTATAAAATGTTAATGGAAATTAAGGGATAGTTCAGAATTTTGAGGTTCTTTCAAAACGTTAAACAGTTAGTACAATAGATATAGCGTTATCCTTAATATATGGCATTTAATCAGAGATGCATCTCCTGTTAAACACCGATGTGAAATAATATAATTTAAGATCAACAACTGAAAAATGCCCATAGATGACTTTTGGAGATGACTATCTCATATTGAATAAAATGTCATAAAACACTGCTGAAATAAAGAACAGAACAGTAAGTGAAGTAATGAGGCCGCCGAACCTTCAGCAAGTCTGGCTGCGGTTTGTCAGTGTCAGTAGTCAGATGGTAGAGATGGATGAGGGCCTCTTTTACGAAACACTCCCTCTCTCTGTACCTTCGGAGTGCCTCCCAGAGCTGCTTCTCATTAGCTTCTCCAGTTACCTGAGCACACACAGCGGATCGTCAGAGAGTCCGCAAACACAATGGTCATATTCAGAGAGCAATACAGAGCCTCGGGTTAAAAATAAACCACAAGCTTATGCATGAATCAACCTTCTCCTAACGGAACCTTTGGATTTTTCGGATTGCTTTAAAACAGGAGCTTTTCAAAGTGTGCCCGAGCAGAAATCAGAATTAAAAAATACATCTGCGCCTGCCTGAGGAGAAGCTGAGCCTCGAAGGCGGAGCTAGGTCCAACCAGGTGTTTTGCACAGCTGAATGGTTGCCACGGGAGATTAAAGGATTTCTCAAGCATACAGGAAAGAATCAAGGGAACACTCCAATTATGTTTTTGACTATGGGACAACATTATGACATGACGTAAAGCTTATGACATGACCTTTAAACTTATTATAGACCATGATGCATCTTCCAAATCGACCAGCGTGAGTGAAAGGTAGTGCCCAGTTCAATACAGCAACAATAAACCTAGCTTTACTTTAGTCCATGGACTTTTATACCTAAAGTGCCTAGCTGTAGATACTAAAAATCTATACATTATGTCTCTGGCATAGGCTTATTGAAGTTGGCTAAATGTTTCCAATCACTTGTTCCATGTATTTCTTTCCGCCGTGTCATGGTGGAAAGTACGCCCCACACTTTGAAAAGCCCTGCTCTAAAACTGAATGGTTGACACCAGAAACAGCTGCTTACTTTTAGGTTTTCGTGTGAAGATAGAACAGGAGAGGAACTAAGTCCAGTGGCAAGCAGGCCGAGAAAGACGAGGCCACTCCTGGACTCCACAAAGCCTCTGAGCGCAGAGTCATCGATCGTTTTCCTTCCTGAAATATCTAGAGATACGAGCGACGGGAGAATCTGTGGACCCGCTTCCAGAAGCTGCCTCATTGTCTCGTCTCCTTTGGCCCTCCTTTCGCTGTCGTCGTTGGCAAAGTGGTTGTACGAGAAGTCCAGATGCCTAAGAGCGTGAAATTGGGTGAAGATAAAGAGCAACCTGACAGGAGTTGTGTCAAGTTGGAACAGCCGGTGGGCAATCAGGGATCTCAGTGTGTTTTTACATTTAAGGAGCGCATTCAATTCAGTCACAGAGCTACAGGAGATATCCAAAGTCTCCAGCCGGGGGAGAGAACAAATATCCTCAAGGATATCATCCGTTAGATCTGTGTTGACGAGGTGGATCGTCTTGAGGCCCTGCAGGGAGCTGAAGCCAACGCACACCCCACCGTCCTCTTCCGGAGACCCCAAGTTCAGACTCAAGCCATTGAGGGCCAACATCTGCAGACTAGCCCTGCAGTCTGGGTTGGAGGCCAGACCTGAGATGACATCAGCCCCCGTGAGACCCCCGAGGATCCAGGAGGCGTCTAGTTCCAGGAGCCGGTGAGGGCAGAGGGCCAGGCGGAAAGCCATGGCGGACACCTTACAGTAGCGGATGGAGGCGCTGCGCAGGCGGAGCTTCTCGCTGTTTCGGAAAATCCCAACAGTTGTGTCATTCAGCATTCCTGGAGGAGAGAGGAGCAAAAAGGGAGACATTGTAGGAAAAAGAAGCCTCAGTTTAGTCTTCCATAATGTTTGTGCAGTGAACTTTTCCAACAATTTCAGCCTGGAATTCCTCAACCTGCTGGTGGGCGAAAAACCCCAGGAATCATCTGATTAGCTTTAATATATATATATTTTTTATTTTTACAAGACTAATTCTTCCGCAAAGGAGGAAGATTCAACCTCAGGTCAATTCCTGATTGCTTTTGCTAAATTTACGAAGGTTTGCTCTCCCTTGGCAGCTGCTTCCCTCATTTCCTGGACTTGATGGGGTTAGTTAGTTTTAAAGCTCCCCTTCATACCTTTGGTTACCATCTTTTGCAGCAGCTGGTCAGCCAGTTCCTGTGGGAACAGTGGGGCCCAGATGAGGCTCATTGAACCGTCTGCTCCCTTCCTGCACAAAGCATCTAATCTGCTGCACACCTGAGCCAAGCAGAGGTCACATAGCGTCTGGGGGCCCTTGCCATCCTGCAGCACACATTGAAAAGTAATCAGATGATGCATCCTGCTGGATAAACAATGAAATTATGTGAAAAGTCCAAGAAGTAAAATAGATTCTGCTGTCAACACTGTCTTGTTATGTGCGTTGATGGTGTGTGAGACGTCTTCAGACGTACAAAACCTCCTGTCTTGTATAATATGTGTACAACAGGATGAAAATTCATGGCGTTGACTCAAAGTTAGGAAAATCACTCAGATCTACAAGATGTTGAATAAGTGCTTTGCTTTTTAAAAAATTACAGATTAATAGATAGAGGTTGTTCTAGTATCAGTGAGATTGGTTCTAGAGTGAACAAATAGTTCAAGAGGGGCCACAAAAAATACAAAAGAAATGGTGTGTTGTCAACTCAGACTGTGAATAGTAGAGTGCCTGTCAAAGACGTTTCATATGGGAGCTTCCCCATCCTGGATGATTTGCTCTTGACATTTCTGTAGTAAAGAAATCCTAAACTTTACCCTAATCAAAAAAGCTCAGAGATTATTATATTTATCAGACATCAATCTTCTTCTTAAACTTCTCAACTTCACTGAACAAACCTGTGGATATTTAGATTGATGTCCTTCTTGCAGCAACAGATACTACATTGTGTATCACCTGGGTCACTATAATCTGTTTTCTTTATTATTATTATTTCTGTTGATTTCTATACAAGTCCTTATTTAAATATAAAGTGCATTGAGGCTATATTTGCTGTAATTTGAGGGCACAAACGGACCAAAAGGGAACAGTCTGCAGGTGGACAAGGTTTTATATGAAACACGTATAAAACAGCCTCCAAATCAACCGAGACAGTTTCCCCCCGGGTTTCCCGCTTAGGGCTCAGTGACAGCGGATCTCTAACTCTGCAGGAGGCTAATTTTATCCGCAGCAGAACAAGCAAAGCCCGTTTGAACCACCTAATCTCTGGCAAAGCGGACCGAGGCAAGTGGTCCTACCGCTGCACGCTACACGACAAGGCGCTTGTTACCTTGACAACGAGCACACATTAAACAGTTCGCAACATTTCTCATAACTAATTATGCTGTCAAACTCACCATTCTCGGAAAGTAAAAAAAAAGAAAAGTAAAGTCGTCTGAAAAAATGTGAACAGCTTACAAATAACACGTTTTTACGAAACTATTATTGTTATGTGTTCTGCAACTAGCTGACGAAAGAGATAAAATAAATATCTAAGTGACAAAAATCCTCCCTCTGTTTTGATTTAAGTCGCGGCCGTTGTTTACAGTGTCCGCTGTCAATTTAATTGCGTCCGATTGGCCAGCCTGATAAACGTCACCAGCTGCCTTTTTGAAGACGCCGCTTCATGACGAAACTACAGCACGAGCCACAGTTGTCCGTCTTCATTTAAAGACACACAGACATTATAAGCTTTACAGTTAAAAAATAAAATAAAACAGACGAGAAATGGGAGAAACAAGAACAGCACCAGTTCCTGTCCAAGAATAATACCCAATGTCTTACTTGTTTGCTTGTTATTAGAAGTTAAACTTTTTAGAGGCGTGTGTGTGCATAAAAGTTTGAAAAAGACAAAACTGCGTTTAAATTAACATTTGTACTATGTAGATAATTTTCAGATTGACCAGTTGACCAATTCCTTTAGACAAAACATTTAAAAAACGTTCAATTGAAGAATCTGTCAATTCATCATTTGACAGATAATTTTCTTTCTCTTATTCTGCTTGTTAAACCCCCTAAATCCTGCCACCCTGGGAAGGGTGCCATATTACCCACAGAATACTGCTATATTCAGCTCTATTTGTAAATCCTTTTGGAAACCATATTTTTTCTTTAACTTAACAGTCATTTACGTTGACTTATGTTTCATGCATTTATAAATGAAATTACGAGACATCGGAAAATCAAACTATCAGGCAGCAAATACATAAAAGATTGGGTTTATCTCATTACTAGCCTATGATCCACGGCAGTTTAAAAAAGTGACTAATCGTTACATATGTGGGAACTACAGTTTCATAAGCTTAATAAGTTGACTTTATAATATAAATTCAGTCTTTTTTAAGGGGAATTATTTTAGAACCTTAAATTCTTTCATGCACGTTAGAGAAATCCTTTAATCTCCCGTGGCAAAACGCCTGGGTGAAGCCCAGGGTCACCCAGGTGATCCTAGCACCACCTTCTTCCTCTGAGTTGCAGTTTCAAGCTCATGAGCTTCTGCTTCACAGAGCTCATCCTTCTCCCTATATCCCCCACTCAGCTCCTTCAAACTAGCCAGCCGTAATTAGCAAACACCTTGTGGAACTGTGTATCTGCTGAGCTCGTTATAGGAGCTATACTTCTCAGTGCAACACTGGTAAAAACGTTAAACAGTTAATGGAACCATGTTGTGACGACTTCCTGAAGGCAGAGTTTCAAAAAGAGCAGGAGAGAGACAGAGGCTCAATTTCTTCAGATGTTGGCCCTCAATGGCCTGAGTCTGAATTTGGGGTCTCCGGAAGAGGCCAAAATTGGCATTTGAAACATTCATATAATAACAGAAGGTTACTTGATTTTTGTATATAATAGCACTGTATAGAAGCATGTACTTGTGAAATACATAATTCTTCCCCTTTCATGTCTCTCGTCGACATTTAGGTAGTAAAGTACTTTAACCACAAGGAGGAGCTCATTGAAAAAGATTTCTATCTTTATCAGTCCGACACTTGAGTTCTTATTGTGAAAAGCAATTGTTTTTTCTTCAGACAACTACTAAATTGTTTACAATTTCCAAAGAAAGGACAAGTCACTACTTAGGAATGATAATAAATGTAAACAGAACAGAAAAGCCAGAATAATTTCTTTCATTAGTGCTTTAAATAGATGCACTCCTGTCTCTCTCTCTCTGAATTATGCAAGCGCTGCCACAATGCTGATCAGAATCACCGTTCTCCCACATGCTGGATTGGAAAATATCCCCACGCAGAGAATCCCCCCGCATCTTCAAAGCCTGAGCCTTCCTCCTCCATCCGCAGCGTTTAGCTGAGGGGTTGTTCTGTTTTTGTTTTTTTCCTCCTCCACGCATATTGTCTCCACAACCAAACAAACACAGCTGCCAACAGTTCTTGGACTGCTGTGAAAGACACAGACATCCTTCATAATCCGTAAACACAAGAGAAGCGTTCCACCATACAAAACACACACAAACTCATGCACGCAAACGCACACACACACACACACACCTATACAGGTCCAGGTGTATTGTGAGGACAATTTTTCCAAACCAGTCACAGAGGTGAA
>CAEGAF010137618.1:0-25495 GCA_903067075.1 Micropoecilia bifurca
AGGCGGGGCTAGATCCACCTTTAAGGCGGGGCTAGATCCACCTTTAAGGCGGGGCTAGATCCACCTTTAAGGCGGGGTAAGGTCCACCTTTAAGGCGGGGCTAGATCCACCTTTAAGGCGGGGCTAGGACCACCTTTAAGGCGGGGCTAGGACCACCTTTAAGGCGGGGCTAGATCCACCTTTAAGGCGGGGCTAGATCCACCTTTAAGGCGGGGCTAGGTCCACCTTTAAGGCGGGGCTAGGTCACCTTTAAGGCGGGGCTAGATCCACCTTTAAGGCGGGGCTAGATCCACCTTTAAGGCGGGGCTAGATCCACCTTTAAGGCGGGGCTAGGACCACCTTTAAGGCGGGGCCATGGCGACTAAAGGATTTCTAAACAGCATGAAATAGTCAAAGAATATTCAAATAGTCAAAAAATATTTTTGATTAGGGAACACCATTGTAACATGATTATAACTAGATGGATCAAAAGGTTCTTTTTATAAAATAAGAAACCCTCAATAAATAAAATGTTTTGATTTTTAGAAATATTTCAACAAACCCTGGACTTAATTTACAAAACATTTATAACTCTTTTCTTTGAAATAATACAAAAGAAAGAAAATCTATATTTGAGTTTCTGGGTTTTGCGATTAATGGAACAATAATCTTGAAAATAATTCCTCCTGCAAAGGCTTTTGTGTCTGTAAAGCTTTTATTAGACCTTGTTTATTCGACGTTTCAATTTATTTCTTTATCTTGGTGGTGAATTCCTGCCATTTTACAAAAAAAACTTTTAAATAGCAACAAAAGCAGCTCTTGTGCAGAGTCCTTGAAACCTCTCAAGGATTTTTCTGAACCTGAACATTGAATAAGATCCCTTCTGTTTTACTGACAGAAAGTTTGTACTTTGGTTAAATCGTCTAACAGCCTTTATGTGTTTGCAGTTGAATCAACCTGGCATCACGAGGAAAGAAGAATCAAAGTTTTCTGTAGGGGAATAAACGTTTAAGGAGACGATTTTGGGCTGTTGCTCCATAAAATTGGACAAATTAGGAAAATAAATATGACTGTCAAATTTATTCTGCAAGATACATACTTTGACACATGCTCCTTTATTTAGAAACTGAGGAACATATATTATTAAAACCTTTTGTGTACACAAAATAAATGTGCAGTAGTTCATTGTTTTAAACTCTGTCTTGATCTTTTTTTTAAATTCAGAAATCTTAATCTCAATTTTTTTTTCAGCAAATCTTCAACTTTTGAAACTCAGAAATTTCCAAGGCTTTTATGTAATGTTCCTGCCACAATCTCAAAATTTTTGAGTTCTTTTCTAGTAAAAGTTTGACTTTTAAACATGTTTATTGTAAAAGATTTACATTTAGAATGTTTATTACCATATTTTCCACACTATAAGGCCAATGAATGGCCTATTTTAAAACTTAAATGTTTAAATGTTTGACATTTGAAACTAAAATTTCCAAGTTCTTTCTACAAAATTTCTGACATTACTCTCAAAATGTTTTTTTTTTCTATCACATTTTCTACATGTATAATCCAGAAATGTCCAGGTTTTTTCTAGCACATTTTCTACTTTGCTAGAAATGTTCTAGAAAATTTTCAAGATTTTCTAAGAACATTTCTGAGATTAATCTAAATGAGTTTTTTTCTTCTCTTTTTTCTATCTACAATGTCCCTAAAATGATGTCATAGATAGTGACTGACTGTGAATTTGTAAAAATTTTAATTTTTACTTGAAGGCTCATCTACAACTCCCGACATTCGGTAATGCATAATGAGCTTCTCTAGAAACAGAGATTAAGAGTAATCTGAATTTTCTCTGTAATGCTTGTTTGTGAGTGTTGACCTGCAGATGGAGTGGATCTCGTGGGTTTCCTCCTCCTTGCGGGCGTTGTCGGTCAAACTGTCGCCCAGAGCCATCAGACAGCGAGCGAAGCCTTTGTAGATGGAGTGACACCTTCTGGTTGATGCGGCAGCAACGGGACACGGACTCAACACTGGAAGACACAAAGACAACAACAACAACAAAAAACACAAGTCAGATTATTTTATGAATTAAACCAAACAAAAAAAATCAATCTGAAGCGAGACAAACTCTGTTTATCGAGGCGAAATGGGTTCAATTGATGTCATTCAAAAGCACAATAAAGATATTAAAAGGCACGTATGCAACATTCACATTTTGCACATTTCTGTACTTCCATTTGGGTTTCTGCTGCTTCTAAAGACAGACAAAGCACTTAAAATAACACCCATACAGTTTTTGGTAATAAATTAATATTTTTTAGTGTCTGGAAAATGAGCCATTTCAAAAACGTCAGAAATCAGCAGGCACTGCCTGTAACGGTCAGAACTCCAACCGTTACCTAGCAACCCCAGTGGAATTCCAATCGTTACCTAGCAACCAAAGCTGAGCTCCAGCATGTTTGGCCGGCTAGTTTTACTGCTGTATGTGCTGTACAATGGCTGCTGGAAAATGCAAGAGTTTTGTTGTCAACTTCCTGTATTCTTGTTAGCTGGAATTTAGGCAACAAAATACTTATTTTCTGATTTTAAAAAAGGAATTGAATTAATTGGATCTTTTAATATATTTTTATTATTGTATTGAAAAAGTTTAGGTGGTTAAATAAAAAATCTGTAGTTTTTATCCAATTAATTGACAGAATTCTCCATATTTACAGTCCTAAGAACAACCCAAACCAGCAGCAGAGGTTCAGCCAGCCAGGCGTAACAAAGTCAACAAATTGTGAAATGCTTGTTTATCCACAAGTCGTCTGACGCCGCTGGTTTCCCCATGACGTTACTCGTTAATTAATCTCTAAATTTGCTCAGCACTACAGCTTAATGACAATGTTCGGAACGTAACATTTATTTCCTAATTTTCTATTTTTCCATGACATTGAGGAACCGCTCCTGAGTTCTGCATCTTTCATTTAGTGCAGCTTTTACCAGCGTCTCTCTGAAGCCCAGAGCTGTTTGTTAAGCCGCACACGAGAAGGGGAAACTCTCGCATAGCCCTCAGATGAATATTTGAGATAATAATTCAGATTTTGTTCAAGTGTTTTTCATGCCACACTGTGATTTGTACATGCCTTCACAGACGGCAGGTAATCAGAGCAGTGTGGGCCGAGACGCTTGATTAACCAGGTCCCATCGTTTAAGAAGCAGCAAATGAATCCAAATCAGATGAAGCTAAGAGCCGCTAAAGTGTAGTGGAAGCACCAAACTGAATCATTATTTCAGATTTTACCTTTTAGAGCCCAAATCCTCCCAACATGTCTGGCTCAGCTGCATGGATTCATTTTTAAAAACATTTATTTTTCTGAACATGAGGTAGAATGTTGTAGATTTTAGAATGCGGGTGTTCAAAGTGCGGCTCAGACTGATAATTTTGTGGTTAAAGAATGACAGAAATTTGTTTCTTGGACTTTTTATTGTTAATCAGAATTATGACCAACATGATTTTCCTGCACTGGAAAGTATTTATCTATCCAGAGACAAAAAGCCTTCTTTGTACTTTTAATTAATGTATTAAACATGGCAAAATATAGCAAGCATTTTGAAAGAAAGTGACTCAGACCCATTTCTAAAACTGAAACTGTGTTTAACCGAACCTAAAAGAATTTGAAAACCATCTCTTTCTTTTCAAACAGCAAACATACAAAATCCTTAAAATGTTTTTTGTTTTTATTTTAAATTAAAAAAAATCTGGCTACTTTATTTGTGTTTTCAGTAACTGCAGCAACAACTTTGGACCCACGAAGCCAACTTATCGGTTTTATCGATGGCTGAACTGACCGGACAGAGTGAGCCTGACACAAAACTTTTCTCTTTCATTTATTTTTTCTAAAAACCATTAACCATTTTAGAGAGACACAATTAAAGACATTGATAGTTTTCAGCTTTTTGTCAGCCAATAATAATATTCATTATTAGTTCATTTCTCTGTTTTTGTTTGAATCTTTTAATGCCTGAATTTTGCTCAGTATATAATTTAACTCAGATAGTTAAAATTTGCTGATTCATCTTTAATTTTATGTAAAGAAAATGTGAATTCACATACCGGCCTAAAACAGAAATCACAGTAAACAGATTGTACACAGTGATGATTTAGGAGTTTTTATCCTCCTTTGGTTTGAATTTGGTTTGTTTTTCTAATAAAAATAAAAAAGAGAAAGAGAAAATCAGCTCAGAATCCATTTCAACCAGATTTGTTGTCCAAAAAAAGACACACACCTGCTATGTAGAAGCTATTTGTAGGAAATAAAATCCTTCTTTGAACAGAAATGAGCTCACATTACCTGCATGTCAAACCAAAAAACATCCAACATTCTTATTTTTTTTCCAAACAGTGGAGAACGTTTGCATCGGCGGCGATTCTGCTCCAAAGAAGAGATGACGCCTCAGATGGAGGACAGACATGTGACTGATAAATAAATCATCAGGGGCGTCTGCCACAACAAAATCAGCTGTCACAGCCTGGGAGTGACACTTTAAAACGGAAACACAAACGTGTGACTGACACAAACTTTTTGGGATTATTTCCGTCTGTTCTGCAGCCGCCACCTCCACCATCTGATGGAGGAGAAAGTGGAAACAAGAGAAGCTGCCTTGGAAAAAAAAAAGAGAAAAGTTTCTGGCATCTTCTGTCTTTCCGCCATCTGTTGCTGCTCCTGCCTTTGTTTGAATTCATCTCTTTACTCTTTCATCTCAAAGCTCCAGTCTGTGAGACGCAGCCGTACAGGTGACTGCCTGCTTTAATCAATTATAGTGTGTGAATAGCTGCAGCTGCAGGCAGCCTGGGGCTCAGGCTCATCGCTTAAACCATCATTTGTGCAGAGATCTAAACAGTTAATGTTCCCTTGTAAATGCCAGATTTCTGAAACGAGGTCAGAATTTTACAACATTTCCACCTGGATGGTGAAAAATGTCCTGATTCTACTAATGTTCACATGCATTTCTTCTTTTTAAAATGAAAGGATTCAAATTACAAGATAAGAAAATCTCCACACTCATCTATTATATCCAGAAGAATGTTTATGGTCAGATGAGACCAGATAAGACATTTTGCCATTAAAACATGGCAGTGGCAGCATCATGCTGTGGTGTTTCTTTACATCGCCTTCAGTTATTAAAGCTAGAAACCAGAGATGAGCCTGAGGCCTGGGTGTGATGACAGACTCTGACCTGAGCCTTCAGAGACGCATAAATGCAGTTACAAACCCAGACCTCAATCACCTGAAGAACATTTCCATGGAGAAGCAGCTTTCAGCTTCTATGCACCACCAATCTGGACCAAACCTCCAGAAAACTGTGAAACAGCTGAAACACTGACTTATTTAAATCTAGACTAAAAACCCAGCTGCTTAGAGTTGCTTTAGAACCATGACAAACAAAAAGTTGACCTAAATGTTTGAGGAATATTGATCGTTTTGATGATCGCTTTCATCAAACAGTAATGTTTGCTTCTGGTTTTATCAGTAATCGACTGTTTAGTGTCTTTTATGACTTTGTGTCTTGGTGTTTTTATGATCTAAGGGACTTTGAACGGTTTAGTTGCTGAAATGTGTTACACAAATAAACTTGATTGATTTCACGGACTAAAGGACTGAAAAATAGACAGAAATTCATTCGTGTGTCTGTCTTCGGTTGCTATGATTACTGCAACAGCAATCAACACAATCAACAGTTTGTTCAAAAGTCAATCTGTTGGCATCATGGCCACCTGGTTCTGCTCTGCACCCCAGAACCAGAACCAAACATGGAGAAGCAGCATTCAGTTTTTATGCTCATTTAAATGTCCAGAGTACTGAAAAACTGCCAAAAACAAACAAACAAAAATCGTGTTCCCATTACAGATGTGTGCTAAAGAGGAAAAAACACAACTTTACAATGCCAGTGTTTCCATTAAAGAAATTAAATTAAAATCCCACATGATTAAGGTTGTCCACCGGATAAGTTCAGCAAGGGATGTAAACATCTACATCTATCATCCATCAGCTTCTTTATTAAGGTTTTGGAGCAACAAACCCCCCAACTAGGGAGCCGTTAGGTATGCAGTGTTTAGGGGAAACTGTTGTCGGCCATTTTACACAAGAGAAATCAATTTATGGATTCAACACATTGTAATAACACACAACTTTTATGAACTGTGATGCTGTGACAGATCTGATGGAGCCGCGAAAAGAGACAAAAACATCATTGTCCTCCTTCCACTTCCTGTCTATTCTTCAGTTTTCACCAGTGGCAACTTCCGGCGGTTGATCACATGACTGGGGTTATGAGAAAACCGCCTTTCCGTTACAGTTTTGCTAAATAAATCTATTTCCACATGGCTGGAAAAACCACCTCTGGCTCGGAAACCTTTTCATCAAAAAACGTGTTTAGTTTTTCAAATAAATTTTCGTAATTTCAATTTGCGCAACGAAAACGCAGAAAGACTTGGAGAAAATACTAAAGCCTCCAGTCCTGGAGACACAGACGCTGTTGGATCTGGTTTCGCTCTTCGGGCCCAGATGGATCATGTCAGGATTAGAGAACATGGCGGCCGGGATGACGACGGTTCGGGTCGGACGGGAGCCTGACAGGTGGACAGCCGATGCTAATTGGGTCAGACGCCGCATCGCCGCGGCTCCTCAGGGACCTGCTGGTTAATATTTCATAAAGTCATCGTCTGGCTTTGTGTTTTACTTCGAGGGACACCATTGATTTCAGACCTGGCTGTCTGGGAGGTTGGAGATATATTGGCTTCACTCATGTAGCTACATCAAGATCTAATGACGAGCGGAGAACAGAACAGCTGGAGGAAGGAGGCTGAAAAAAGGACTAAATAAATGTCCGCCTGAGAGAAATATCAGAATTTATTTTAGAGAAAAAAGAACATTTCTGTAGCAAATTTGTTCAATTTTCTAGATTTTTTTTTTAGATTTATCTCTTATTTAAAAAAAACATTCAAATTTGTGAATCTGCAAAACATTTACTAGAAAAAACTCAGAATTAAACTTTTCTGAGTTTTCACATTCAAACGTGTGCTAGAAAATGTAATACCATTTTTAGATTAATCTCAGAAATGTATAGAAAAAAAATCTTCTCAAAAATGTTCAACTTTTGGAACTCAAAAAATTTGCTAAACTCAAAAAATTTCACTTTTGAAACTCAGAAATTTCTACGTTTTTTTCAAAAAAAATTCTTTGCAGCAAATGTTTGAAGTTTCAAAGTCAAATATTTCTTTGTGTTTTTTAAGAGAACCTCTGAGATTAATCTCATAATTTCTGAGTTTTTCTAGCCCTTAGCTCAGAGTTTACTGGTTTTCTAAAAAATGTCTGTTATTATTCTCAACACTTTTTTTACTTTTCAAACAAACAAAAAAAAATCACTATTCATTCTAGAGAACTTCTGAGATTAATCTCAACATTTCAGATTTTTTTTTCTAGCAAATTTGTATAAGTGATCTAAAAATTTCTGAGCTATTTGGTGAAATTTGACTCCTTTGCTTAGAATGGCCATAAGACGCTGTCTTAGGGAACACATGGTGGAGAGTAACGTGGAGTAAAACTGAAAAGAAAAACGAAAAGTTGAGATAAAATGATTAAAGAAGCACAAAAGGATAGAAAAAATATTTGACCATGAAGTAAAAATCTGAAGGACATTTAAGAATCGTGACAGAGCCATATTAGAAAACTAAAATAAAACTCTTTGTGTTCTCAGAATCATGTCATGTTATTTCTGAAAGAAAAAGATAATTTTTTTTATTTTACTGGGGAAGGTTACATATTCCTACAACTGTAAGTTCTCTGTATTTATAGGTATCCAGTTTAAAATAGTTTTCTTGCTCTTCAGAGAACTCAAACTCATGAAACGTGCAACAAAAGCAAACTTTTGAAATCCACTACATGCCATAAAAAAGAAAAATCCAACATGAACGTGACGATGAGGAAGCTGCAGCGTTCAGCTCTGGTCCCCACTGACAGTCAGGTTCTGGTCCAGCAGTTTAATCTGTCAGCTCTTTGGTTAAAAATGATTTCTTTCAAGTTTGTGTTAAACCAACAGCAGCAGCCAGGATGACCCTGCAGAGCAGAGGAGATGCAGCCAAGTGATGCTGGTTATTATTCATTCTTCAGTCTCTATACAACCAGGTAACAAGGCAAAAAATTTAAACTTACTCATAATATGAATTTATAGCACAAATTAACTGATAAACGGACATCAGACAGACATGAGTTTCACACATGAATGCTTATTTTTGGATGTGATTTCCACTGATGTCATTTCTTTGTGTTTTTCTCGTTTTGATAAAGAAATAAGTGCTGTTATTTATGTGATTGCACAAATATATAGGTATAAAAAACATTTTAAATTACATTTGTTCTACAAACTGAGTAAAATTATAAATCCATCAATCAGATTTTTTCCCAGTTTGCTGCATAAACAGGTGTGTTGATACAATCTGGACAGACATCAGCGACGAACAGGGAGCCGTTTGTAAAGTAATAGAGTAAAAACAAACTCAGCTGAATATTTATCTTCAGACTAAATAGTTAGTAAACCAAATATTTAGTTAGCTACAACTAAATATCTAGTTACCCAACTAAATATTTGTCTACAAACTAAATTTATTCAGGACAGAATACAACTGTAAAAATGTACAAATACTTTTTTCTTTTTATTTGCTGCTCATAATTTCTCTCAGTTGAGAGCATATTCTTTTGTTTTATTCTTATATTTTGTGTGAAATGTTGCTTTGATTCCTCTAATTACAACCACAGACTAAGTGACGTTTCTCGATTGATCGCCTTTAAACTTGTTTTTGGTATTTATTGTGTAGCAGGAAGTTTTATAGAAGGTGAAACTTGATTTCTTCATGTCTTGGTTGAAGCCCTCTGACAAAAAGCTGTTAACATCACAATATCAGGTTTTGAAAATACCAAACTTGGACCCTGAAGACCGACTTATGTGAAAGGGGTTTTTAAATATGCATCACTGAATTAAGATCCAATAAGCTTCTGTATATTCGTTAAATTGAGGAAATGCAAATCGAGTGGAAACCTGATAATCCCGCAGTGAGTTGATCTGAACTCCGGTCTAAACGTTGTCTTCAGGAAGGAGCCGTGTGATTAGCTGCACCAGTCGTTTTTTGTTTTTTTCTCCAGCCTGGGTTTTCGGAGTGCAGCTGGGAAATCTAAGCTGGGGGAAACATCTGTTTGGTTGTTTCTGGACCGACTCGGATCAGTTTGCAGGAGCTTTTCCGTCTCACCGAGGTCACCGGGGGGTTTGACTTGGAGCGTTTGCTGCTTTAACATTACGCCTCTGCTGAGAGATGGATATCCTGGAAACTCTGCAGGACTGCAAACTAACTCTACTGTAAAACTACTTTCTGATTGAAACGGAGCTGAAAAATCCTACAGAGTGTTTCTGTTGGTGTAGGTGAGGAGATCAAAGCATCAAATTTTAATCATTCTTTAAATTATGAATTCTTCAAAAATCATCTCTCATTCATTTATTCAGCAGAGCTTTCCAACCGTACGGGGAGATACGGGGTTAAAGAAGAGCGGCTAAAGCAAATGAGGTGGATTAGCTAAGCTTTCTGATAGTTTAATCTACTGAGAAATATTGTCTCATGCAAACAGCAGATACACTGTCATAAACAGCACTGTCTTCAGTCAGAGGCATATTCAGATTTGCTGCAAGACTGACTGCTACTGGAGCTCCGTCCTGCATCACCTTCCAAGACGACTCTGTGACGATGCAAAGATAATGTGAGATGCATTTAATTTCCCTTTGGGATAAAGAGCAACTCTTTCACAAGGGATTTTGTTCCATCTTGACTGGGAGGCTAAAGAGCAACTAGAAGGTGAATTTATAAGTTGAAATAAGCAAAGTAAATCAATTTATAGTAATTAGAATTTTCTACACCTTCTTAAGTTTCATTATTTGATCTTAAGTCCCATCTGGTGAGTGATAAATTACAGAGATAGATTACTTTGATATCATGCTATATGTTGAGCCTTTGAAGAGCCACTCAGAATCCAGACTCTTTAAAGCTGCTCTGACCGTGCAAATTAATTAAAAACCAAAACTTGGTCCAGACGTTCATGCAGCTGTAGATGAAGTCCAGCCAAAACATCCTGGGGTCACGTTTTTTTAAACCTTCTGGAGTCCAAGCTCCTGCAGATGCTACGACATGTAGCTTCCCTTTTAGAGGGACTAAAAGGTGAAAAAAATAAATCATTAAGTGAGTGCAAGACATCGGCGAGTCTGCATTTAAATCATCTGAGAGCCCCATTGAGAATTATTAAAGCTTTTTGGAGGCTTCACCATTAGGCGGGAGTGAGAATCTGCCAAGGTTAGTGCAGCTGGGCGTTCACTGGCCTGAATTTGAATTAACGTCATTAACACTTAAAGATGTCTGAATCTCTCAAGTTTTATAAAATGATTCAGAGAGGAGAAACTCTGTCCTGTTGAATTAAAAGAAAATAAATAACATGAAGTTTAGAATGACTGAAGACGATGAGAAAAGTTGATGCACAAGTTAGAAAACTTAAGGCTGGCGCTGCAACATGGGATTATTTTGATCAATATTTCACTGAGATTGTTAACATGACACCAGCTCCTCTGCTTGAGGCAGAGACTGACCTTTGACCTGGAAGGAGCAAATTCTAATGCATAAACTAAACCTGCTAAAGAAACTAGATATACTGAAGGATGATGCCTCTTTTCAGAATCTGTTCATCTGCTGTGGTTTATCATGCAGTCACGGTCAAGGACTGGACCGTAAACACAGGAAAAAAGCAATAAAATAAAATGAAAATTATTTTAAAAGGTCTTCGAAAAGCCAAGACTGTCAGTGACTATGATGGATTTAAATGCATTTTCCAGCATATTTTAAAGTAACTATGTGGACTGTATTTGTTATGGAAATCCTGTCTATATCAAACATAACTTAAAATAATTTAAAGTGACACAGTGGGTATTCAAAGTGTGGCCTGCGGGCCATTTTCAGCCTCTGGGCTGATTTGTGGCCCCAGAAAGAAAAGACTTTGCCCCACCAACACAAATGGTCAATGCAGATGAGACTTTTTTTCAATTAGGACAAAACCATGACAAACAAACAAAAATGTTCTCACAAAAATGTTAGATAAAACACAAAATATTCATATTTTAATAACCAAACTTCCTCTTTTCCTTTAATTTCAAGGTAAATACGGCCTCAGCTATACACTAGTCCTAAAGGATCCACATCTAATGTTTTTAATTACATTAGTAAAACTTAGCTAAGTACACTGACATATTTTCAAATAAAGAGAGACCTAAACTATATCTTTATAGCTCAGAATAGACTGCAGCTTTTCAGTCCTGTTTATTTGAGCCCAGAATGAATAAAGTGGTTGTTTTTCTTTAATTAAGGAAACATATAAACCTTAAACGGCATGTTAAGGGCAGATAGAAAAACCAGGATTGTAT
The DNA here is from genome assembly GCA_903067075.1 of Micropoecilia bifurca. NCBI lineage: Eukaryota > Metazoa > Chordata > Actinopteri > Cyprinodontiformes > Poeciliidae > Micropoecilia > Micropoecilia bifurca. The sequence continues at coordinate 11,464 of CAEGAF010137618.1, forward strand.
TTCCGCCAAAAACTGAGAAAATTGGAGATTAATCTCAAAATTTTGTTACAAATTTTCTAGAAAAAATTTATCTCAAAATTTCTTGGTTTTCTCAAGGAAATTTTTGACTTTTCAAACTTGAAGGTTGGCTACTTGGTTGAAAACTAATGGGTCTCCTCCTTACGGATTCACCTTTTTGTGTATTTATTTTCTAAAATATCCATAAGAAAATGGAGATTGTGAAGCTGAAATACAGCTACAAAGATGATTAATTGTACTGGGTATTTTTAAATCAGCCAATCCAGAAGCTCCATTTATTTTCCTTGAAACTGATTGGCTGAACTCCAAAGAGCCAAAATAAGGAATGTTATCTCCTGCAATTGTACCAGAACTGTTCCCACTGTGTGTATTTATACATTAAGATTTATTTGGAGTTTGAACTATTAAAATCTGCAGTTATGAACGTTTTTTGTGTGTTAGCTGATTTAAGCTACTCGGAGCCTAAAGTTCTGCTTTTAAAGTTTTCCGTGATCAAAGTTGAGTAAAATGTGCAGCGCCTTTCTGGCTGTGTTTGATAATGAAGGTTGTTAAATCTGGAATAAACTACATTGAATGAAAAAAACAAGTGTTTAACACAGACTGACCTCAAGAAGCACAAAGAACATTTCCAGAAGTTCCCTTTTGATGGTTTCAGTTAACCTTAAACTCCCTGAAATGACGATGGAGGAAAGGTCATCTGCGTTTGAACTCTGCCATTCACGTTTGTGCAGAGAGGAACAGCTTCCAGACGGGGCGTAATAACATCTTGTTGTGGAAAGAAAATGAGAAGAAACCCAGAGGTCAGTGTACAGACACCTTAAAAAATCAAGTTACATCGATCAGACCTGAGAAATCAATAGTAAGAGATACAGTGTAGATTAAAGATATAAGACATTCGATGATGCTTTCATAAAGTTGACGCGGTTCGAAGAGACTCTGACGGCCTTTTATTTGTTGTCTTGGTCAAAGTCAGGCGGTTCGACTTTCACTCTTTGCAAATGATCCAACACCCTAGAGAAGCACAGAATCTGTTTTCTTGGCGAATAGCAGGAATAAAACATAGGATGAGCTGCTGGGAATGGGAAGCGAAGTTCATCAACTTTTAGTAACAACTCACTTTCAAACTCAAGTCTCTCCTCTTTTTGTCCTGTCTTTTTTTTGGTGGCATTTTTAATAAAACATTAAGAATGAAAACGGCTGTCATTTTGTTATTGCGTTTTTAAGAGCAAAAACATAGCATGACAAAATAACATTAAATAATACAATTTAAATGTTAGGAAAACATTTAAAGTTTTTAGGTGTTGTGGACTTTTTGTAGCTGTGCTTCTACATGTCAATATGTCATTCAGTGGTTTCAGAAAGATACTGGAAGGTTCTGTAGAAGCACTCAGGATTTTCAAATGTCTTCAGTTCTTTAGTTTTTGATCGAGCAACTTTTACTTGTAGTTGAGTAAGATTTGACCATGAGTATCGATAACTTAACTCTGAAGCTGAGTACTTTGTCAACCTCTGTTGAATTCTGATGCAAACCAAAAAACAAACAAACTCTGGTCCGTGTTTATGGTTTCCATTTGGTTAAAGTGAAATCTGGTCCAATTTGAATGCATATATGAACGCCAATTGACCGCTCCAAGTGGACTACATTGCAGGGAATCCTGGGTAAATGTAACCAAAGCAAATGCTACTGAGCTAGTGCTAGCAAGAGGAAGGCCTTGTTGTCTTTTACCGAAGACAAAAGAGGAATCCTCTGACTGCTAAAATTACGCCACTTCATTTTGGTTAACAGTTTATGAAGAAGGAAGTTGTGTTCAGTGTCTTCAGGGGTTTTTGTGTCGTTTCCTTCAGTAGCTCTTGGTGCTGCGCCCCCACAGTTGGTTTGACTCAGTGAACCTGTAGAATATCTACATTAATAATAAAGGGAAAAAATAGCCTAAGTAGTTTCTGCTTCTGCCTTCAGTTACACAGGATATAGTGAACCAAAGTCTAGAACTACAGCGACAACTCATGGATAAGTGATCAAAAACTGTTGGACACTTTCTTTTCTCAAAGTCAGAGAACCAATGGAGAAACTGTATGTTCACCTGCTGACCGATAGAAGTTCTCATAACCAAGCCGACATTTTAACGTTAGCCTAGCTGCGCCTAGAAGAGGCAGAATGCTAGCTAGCATGAATGTTAGTGTTCTGTAACCTTCTGTGTATGGCTTTACATTTATGAACCAACCTGTCTGCCTTAAATGAGCCACAGCCAATCACAGGCTGGTCCTTTTTCATCCAATCAGATTATTCCTTGCAAATACTGCCTGGATAAACAACCAATAACAACCAGCAAATCCAGGAACTGCACCAAATACCAGGAATTACTATACAAAACAGTAAGATTTATATTTAACATAAGAAAACTTAAAACAATAAATAATTGAATTGTGGAATATTTAGGTAAGTTTATCATTAATTTATTTTTACTTTGAAATGTGACCAGTAGTACATTGAATGTTTTAAGATCCACTAGCTGAAGTGCAAAAAATTAATATTTATTTTTTATCTTTTATTTTTTGCACACAACTAACTACAGCATACATTTAAACCAGCATTAACATGCAGGATTCATTATCTCCCAGCACTGAATTCAGTGTGTTTATTACCCAACAGACATGTATTATTTACAACATGCTTTTCTTTTTTTAAAACATTTATTTTATCAAAGACAACAAACGAAGCAACGACTCAGAGGAGGTTGTTGTTTCTGAGCAGAGGAAGTTTCTTCTCCGTCTTTGGAGGAAGCGAATCGCCTACGGAGCTCAAAGCCTGGTAAACATGGAAGCTAGCAGGAGATCTGTCACCTTCAAGGATCAGTGTGTCACTTTTGTTTTGGGAATTATACTTCCAACACCGAGTAAATAATGAATTTTTATTCTGTTGAAGCCTTCAGAATTACCCACCATTTTTTTAGGTGGCTAGCATTGGACCTTATTTTGCCTTCAGAACCAAAAAAGATCTCATAAACTTTGCTTAACGGTCTTGGATCATCAGGTGGAATCTCTGTTTCAAATTTCTTTGTGGAATAGCAAAATACTGACAGGACTGTTTGGTGTAATTTGGCCCCCAGACCACCGGGGGGCCCCAAGAGCAAAAACATAGCATGACAAAATAACATTAAATAATACAATTGAAAACATTTTGTGTGTTATTTTTATGGTTGGTACACATAAGTTAATACCTGCCACTGTTAGGGAAATATAAGATAAAAAACTTGTCAACTTGTTTACTGTAAATTTAGTGTTTTTCTGCTGATGTTACTTTCTAATAGTTAAATTAAATAACTACACACTTAAATACCACTCTGCATTTCAAAATTTACTCTTTTTTTCAGTTCGTTGTTCCTGCATGATTAAAATCAATGTAAGCTAATTACAAATGATGCTAATGATAGCAGGTATGTTGCCTAGGAACGATGAAGCATCTGATGTTGATCTGTTGGTATGGGCCCCAAAAAGGCTTGAGCCGCCCCTGGTCAGTATATAGATAAAAACTGCTTTGATTGTATTGTTAAAACATTATTTAAGCTCACAACTGTTATCTTGAGGGCCACATAAAAAGCTACAGCGGTCCGAATTTGGCTCCCAGGCCTTGAGTTTGACACCTGTGACGAAGAAAAATGAGGTAAAAACTCAGAACTCCTCACATTTCTGCATGTTTCTCCCTCCAAGCGTGTTTTGGGGCCTCTGGTTCTCCTCCACCTCTGCCGGTGTTTGTGCGACAGTTTGTCTAGGATCAAGCGTGTTTGTTTGTGAGTGGGTTTGAAAATTCATCAAAGTTGTTTGTCTGCCCCCCCACCCCCCGCCCCCCTTCGCCCCCCCCGCCTCGCCTTCAAAGTGCAGCGCTGACCCCCCACCGGCTGCACCGTGTTCAGGAGGCAGAGCTGCCGCCGTTTTACATGAAACGGACATGCAGTCGCCCTGCTGTCCTCAGGGAAAACAACATGGATGCCATCCAGAGCATAAACACACACATTAACACACACACACACACACACACACACACACACACACACACACACACACACACACACACGTTAACACAATACTGATCTATCCAAGAGTCTGGTCGAGCTGGGGCTGGCGAGATCACTGCTGACTGGACTGAAATGCTGCTGATGCCTGCTGCTACTCACAACACACACACCCACGCACACACACTCTACTGGGGAGAACATTCACATTGATTATACCTGCAGCTATTTTTCTTCAGGTGTCAGTTCATGCATGAATGATGCACATGGCTTCTCATGACCCCCCCATCTATTTCCTCCACACACACACACACACACACACACACACTCTCTCAGACACACACACACGGCATTATTCAGCGAGTGTTTTCAATGCGACACTACGGAAACTTTCACCATGGAGACTTTGACGCACGTCTTCATTACAACACACATGCAGAAACTAACGATGGGACTCTGAGACGCCTGAGCGCGTGAGAAGCAGCCGCCCATCGAGACTGTGGGAGACTGTTGATGTCCAGACTTATGGATGAACTGTATGGATGTATGGATGTGCATATATAAGGTCATGGAAAAGGAAAGCAGCATGAAAACAACTTCCACCCTTTGGGATGGCATTTCTCAAGTTACACCAAACCCAAGACAAAAATATCTTATTTCTAACAGGCACATTTTCAGCTGGTTATTCATTCATTCATTTATTTATTTATTCATAAATGTCATAGTTTTAACCTAAGTATTTAGTTAGACAGCTAAATATTTGCTTAGCTTTCTAAACAAAAGCTAAAGCTGGTTTATTTTTAACCAGCTTCCAAACAACTATCGCTAGCTAGAAAGCATGCTAAACATTTAGATTTCTGCTAAGTAGTTAGCTTCCAAAAAATTCCTAATTTTTGTGGAAGTAAACATGGTTGCTAACGGTGGCGCTTAGCTTACATATTTGAAGTTGTCCGAGCAAAACCAGCATATTAACAACTTAATCCTCATTTTAGTCCATCATGATTGTTGTTTTTATTGCTAGAAAAATATTTAGTTAGCAAACTAAATATTCATTTGTAAACTAAAATGTTAACTCAAGCTAATGGTTAGCTTGAATCTAAAAAGTAGGCCTGCTACCTAGATATTTAGATTGGAACAAAATATTTTTAGAAAGCTAAATATTTAGCTCCAAACTAGATATTTAGTTAATATCTAAACATCTATAACCTTATTGTATATTGGTACCAAACTATCTCCTGATGCATAAAACTACAGCAATTTAATAATTTCCCGAACAGTAAATCTGCCATTTCTACATGTTTAGTTTTCTTGGGTTCAAAAGTGAACAGCAACACCTTATAACCAGGGTCCGTTTCCATTAACACCTCTGTGTGTTTTCCCTGTGCCTGTTATCTCTGTAGGGGGGGAATCTCAGAATGGAGTGCAAATGAAAGCAAAAGGGAAAGGAAGGAAAGAAAGGCGCCAAGTCAGCAGGTCTGTGATTAGTGAGCGGCTCCAGGTGACTGACTGAGAGGAGAGTCTAACCTGTGGGAGGCAACTCAGGTGCTCAGAGCTTTTGTGTCAAACTTCAGCGCTTGTTAACATGAAAGCGGGAGAGACGAAGGGGGAGGTGGGTTTTTTGTCTTTTTTGGTAAACTTAATTCTTTGCTCGTTTGAAGTTTCATTCTGAAGTGTTGAAGTTTCTCCCACGCAGGACTATTTCCCTCCTCCTCACATGACAACTGTTTAAATTAAGGCTCATGTTTTATCCACACAGGCTTAAAATGGATGTTATTCAGATGAACTCAGGAGCTGCACTGACGTCACAAATGATGGACGTTTTGCTGTGCTGCATTCATTTTGCATTTAAAGAACAGGATTTCTTTTTCATTTAGTGTTCAGTCTTTTATATCATTATATCAAAACTTTTAATAATGTTTCAGAGGAGTTAGAAATGAACCTGCATTCTGTTCGGTGGGATCTTAGTGATGAAACGAAAGATTATTTTTTTTGTAACGTTTTGGCTTCATTGCTGCTCTGAGTGGCTTGTTCTGTTAGCAAATGACCTTTTTAGAGTCTCTATACTCCACAACTAAACAACTATTGTTTATTGTTAGCTGGCCTTTACACCCAGCTACTCTTCCTGGTGTCCATCATTAAATTATTCAAATATATCACAGATGACAGATTTAACATACGTAATAAAAAAGAAAGTCCAGAAATTTTATTCGGGTAAAATTAGCGATACGTCATAATATCAAAGTATTTTCTCTTATCTCTATAATCCCCCCAATAATTCAGTTTTTACCTTTTCGACAGTGTTGGACTGCTTTAATTTTAACATTTTTATTACTTTAATTTATCTAATAATTTGTATTAAGTACTTTAGACATGCAGATTAATTGGTTGGTTAATTGAGCTGCTTCTTAGCTCATTATTGACAGATTTTTTGCATTTATTCCCATAAACCAAGTGGATCTGTTCACAGGAACCCGGTTAATCAGGTGGAGGAAGCTGAAAGGCGCTGAGTGTGAATAATCGATGCTGGACTTCACTGGGTGTGATTTGCCTCAGGCGAGGCCTCAAACCACGACTCCATGTGTGAAGGTAACAAACATGGCGCTTTCAGTGCTAATCTGCACAGATTCAGGTTGTAAAGCCAACATAATTCATTTATATACACTGGACACCTGATATCCACAATAGTGAAGGACCTCAGCCACCAACTGAAGTCCACAAATACTTCAGACTCTTATTTTGAAGGGTTGAAATGGCAAATCTTAAAACATCCCTGAATTTATCATATTTTCCATCCAAGAAGCCAGATATTACTTAATTTAATAGTTTTAATCAATAGTTTTCAAAGCTTTCTGAAAGTCTGAAAGTTTTCTTTTATTTTGTGTTTCTTTTAAATCTATTCTTGGAAACAACATTAGCTGGAGGACAACAGAAGAGGTAGGACGTCCAAAAACACGAGTTAAAAAATGAACAAAGAGAATTTCAAAGTCCTTTCAGAAAGCTTCTAGACTTATTGACCAAAATCAACTTATAGGATGACAGGAGGACATGACTACATGTAAGGAACATGTTTGGTTTACAACTTATGCAAACCAAAAATAAACCAATCATTTCCGCCATAATTGTTTTATTTTTAAACAAACATCACACAAACCATGTTTCTGTTCTCTGTTCACGTCAGTTTATCTATATAAGCCCCTAAATTTTACACAAAAATAACTGAAAACAATCATCAGTATTATAAAAAATAAACAGAACTTAGAGGTTTGGCCACTTTGCTGTTTTCTTCTACTCTCCATTATGCAGCACTAAACAGTGAAGGGCGGTTACTGTAACGTTTATAATTTATTGTAAAAAAAATAATAATTGACTTATCATTGTCTCCATAAATTTCCATTAACGATATCAAATAAAAAACTAAATTGGTATTATTATTGGAAATGTTATATTTACCATTCTCGCCACTGTTTGTCCCACAACATTAATAAAGCTCAGTAAATTCAAAACTGTAATTAATTTATGTTAGTTTATTTATATAAATCACGCAGCTTTACAGCATCCAAAAGAAAACTATTTTAAATGCAGTCGCAGCCACACAGTTACCTGAAGAAGAATTAATAAATAACCGTTTTATCATAATTTTTATCATTATTGCATTACCACAAAATATCTCAATAAAATTCAAAGTTTGAATAGTAAATATGAAATTCATCTTTCCGATTGCTATTGGCTGGCGTTTCTAAAGCAGCCAATCCAGGAACAGCATTAAATTTTCCTTGATTCTGATTGGCTGAACATGAAAGTGTGGCGATATGTAAATCAGCAGCTGTTAGCTTCTTCTGTACTGCTAAGATGGTTTCCACTGAGTGTATTAATTCATATTAAGGTTTATTTAGTATCAAAATAATCAATTCTAATAGTTTTAGCTTAAATTTCCATGTATTATAAACTAAATCTGACTGAATTATATATTTATAATTAAACTGGTATGTACTTAATTGATTGATTTGATTATGTTTGTGGATTTAGAATAGCAATAGTCTATTGCAGTAAACTTACAGGTATTAATATGAAATGGACACAAAGGTAGAATATAAATATAACTAAAAACATAAAGAATAAAATACTGTACAGTAAGGGTAAAATGTTATCAATTTTTTAATGGGTGATTAATAAACTGAACTGAGTGAAATTAAACTGAAACAATCTAAAAAAGTCAGTAATGTTTTTTTTGATAGGAGCTACTTGAGTAAACAGAATAAAAATCTAAGATTAGCTCAGCAATCATGTAAAACGGTGGCAGCTTCATCATATCCGGGTAATTAGTTTGAGGGTTTCACACTGAGTTTATTATTGGTGCCACTATCTGAATAAAATATCTCGTCTCCTTCCAGGACTTCATCAAACTGAGTCATAAAATGAGGTTCTTTAAACAAATGGCTGTTTATGAAGTGTCAGATAATTCAGAGTGAACCTCAGCAGAGAAAGTGAACGTCTCCCATTTCTCTGCCTGGTTATAAATACCGTTAACGCTGTGAAGACTCAACCAGGCATCAGCTGGATGCCGAAGACGTTGGCGTTCCTGCAGACAGATCTGCTCTGACCCCAATACGCTCTGTGCATTAGGCAGCTGGTTGGAGTGAGAGCTTCAATACAAACGAGGTGAAACTTTCCTCCAAAGCAGGGATGAGATTAAACGGCTTTATGTGAGGCGTTTGGTCGGATGAGGCCTGTGATCACGAACTAAACTGACTTTAATAGTGATGAGTTCTGAACGTGTGTGTTCTCTGGTTTGAGATAAATTGGTCAAATTGGAGCTTGTAGTTGTAATTTTTTTAATAAAAAGAAGAAGAAGAAGGTGACTCCTTCACAAGCAGCTGGTTTCTCACCTTCCAGTTACCTCTGCATGAACCTGTACTGCAGGTAAAACTCTGTAGGTGACTGGACCGACTGCTGTTGAATGAATATTCATCTGATCGCGCGTTTAAGATCCCAGCAGGAGATTTTTTTTTATAGCCTGAGAACCGGTGGGACACCTAAACGGAAACATCTCCCCGTTTTCCAGCCGGAGCAGCTAAAGCTTTTTTTTCTGGCAATGAGCTGCAGTGAAAATTTGTTCGATCAGAGGAAACATGAACCGCAGAGTCAAGAGGATTTCTATGCAGCAGAATGAAACAATGTGAAGTAATGGTTCACACCCTGACACTGCCTCCCATCACACCTTTCAAGTGTTTATGCTAGTAGTTTCTGTTTACAGTTATCAGAGTGATCAGTTTATAACCCTGGATTTACATCAAGCTAACATTCTGGATGTTTTCACACAGCAGATTCAACTTGATTGGGAACCAAAATTGCACGTTTCTTATTTTTTCTATGTCAAACACGCTAAACATTTTCAGAAACCTGTTCCTCTCCTCACCTGTGGGGGCGCTGCACCATGAACCACTGAAGGAAACGACACAAAAACCTCAGACCGCAACTTCCTTCTTTACAAAAGGTAAACAAAAAGGGAGTGGCATCAGATTTTAGTGGACATATTCTGCAAAAACCCAAAATCTTACCAAGTATTTCTGCCTAGTTTCTAATGGAAATATCTTAATACACTTGCAGTAATTGTACTAAGGACTCAAGAGTTTGTCTGTCAAAATACTTGGCCAAATTTTGTGCTTTTGCAGAGTAGGATTTCTCTTTTGTGGTTGACAAATTATCACAAGCCATTTCTCCCACTAGCACTAGCCAGCTGGCGTTTGTTGTGGTTGTATTTTCCCAGAATGCCCTGCGTTGTAGTCCACTTCCTGTTTTTGGAGCACTCTTCATTCTGCTTGGCGTTCACATATGCATTCGGACTGCACCAGAGTTCACTTCAACCAAACTAAGACCGAGATTTTTAGGTGAGGCGTAGTTCACTTTAGTCTGCATCAGAGTTTGATTAGGTATTCACACTTCCCCAAATGAACCAGACTTCTAGACAAATGAACCAGAGTGGGATTAAAGCCGACCAAACGGGGATGGTGTGAATACAGCCTATGAACAGATGAGTTTTACCTCCAACAAAAACATTGGATTTCTTTTGTCTTATTTAGGTAGAAAACATCCACATTCCCAAACCTTAGGTAGCTTCTGAAACATTTAGACATTTATGGAATATCGCCTCTGCTGTTAGCATGGTGTGAGATTATCTTACAGCAACACTGTCTTCAGTCAGAAGCCACTTCAGATTCACTGCAAAACTGACTGCTACCTGAGATTTTTAAAAGCCACAATAAACAAAATTTAGCACTTTTAACTTAATGCATTTTGTGGTCCAGCTGTGGTTAAATCCACCAGTTTTGGCTCCTCTCTAAACGGGTCCTATAAGGTTTATTTAACGTCTCTCATAAATTCCTCTGTTTTGGAAAACTGAGAAATTTAAAACTAAGACAACAGTCTATTAAATCCTTTCCAAACCTGTTTAATTAGTGCAAACACAAACTGCTGCTCTAAAAGATCTGCAATGAATAGTGGAAAGCCACAATTGAATACGTTAATTATTCACTAAATTCAGTTCAAACGGCTTCTAGAGTCTGAATAAAATGATGTGAGAAGATTAAAAATGACTTTCAGTGTCTTTGGTGTGTAATAAATGTTGCCATGGTTAGAAACACCAATGGTTACATTTGAAACTGCGTGTCAGCAGTACATCTGCAGCCATTTCTTTTTTCTCCACGGAAACATTTCCTGAGAAAATCAATTCAGCTCCACAGCAGGAAGACCTGGGCTGCAGGAGGGATTTACCCCATCATTAAAACCAACACCGGCTGGTTGCAAAACCGGCCAAAAGCTCACAGACTCTCAATTTTTACATTTAGTTAGGGAGCATTTGAATAAAGTCAAAGCAGCATTTAGTCCTTAAAATCCAACACAGAGAATCTTCCGATTTAGATATAATTCAGTCGACAGGCAGACCGGATGCTGTCTGCTGGTTTAAGTGAGCTAATTAATCTGGTGGCGCTGAAAACGCTCGTTTACAGAACAAAGGAGAGTTGTGTCAGTAACTTAGTGCTTTTCTAACTGGAATTGATGCACTTTCACTCAGTTTTTGCTGCAGTTCAGAAATTATTTGTGAAGATTTCAGAGACTGATGAAATGAGATGATGACATTTTCTGGGTTTAATGCTTCCATTTTGTTTTTCTAAAAACAGCCAAAGTGCTTAAAAAGGAAAAATAACCAGTTTGTTGTAACAACTTACTGGTTTCAAAAACCTTCCGGAATGTAACAGCACAAATCAGCAGCTGTTACCTAGCAACCCCAGCGGAACTCTGTTCGTTACCTAGCAACCACAGCAGAGGGCCAAAATGTTTTTACCGCTGTGCAATGGCTGCTGGAAAAGACAAGTGTTTTGTTGTTAACTTACCATCCAGAAACCACTTGCTGCATTCTTGTTGATTGTGCAGGAGGCTCTACTAATGCTTTTCAAAGATGTACGGTTCTATAACCGCCCTCCTGTTTGCAGCCATTTTCACATGCGAGTATAAAGATTGAGTAAAAACAGCTCATTCTGAAAAGAACTCTGAGAAGGCAGAACTGAGACTACATCCCTTTATCCAAGAATGACTTTGAGTAAAAAACATATGTTTTGTATAGGCCACTGACCTTATAGGCCAACTTCTCAGTGCAACGCTGGAAAAACATTGTTAAAAGAATAAAAGAGGAGCCATGTTGTGATGATTGCCTGAAGATGGAGTTTCAGGAAGAGCAGCAGTTTTGAAAGAGACAGAGACCCAATTTCAAGGCGTTGAATCAGGAAGTAAAATTTCTCTTAAGTCATATTTGATATATGTAGCATTTTTATAATATAAAGTGGCACCGGGTGCCTGAAAAATACATAATATTGCCCCTTTAGCTTCCTAGTGAAACTTGTAGGAAACCCTCCCTGGAGACCTGAAGCTTTTGGAGACGCAAAGTGTGACAGTAGACCTGTGGATTCTACGGTGGCCCTGAAGTGCAAAAATACAACATAATCAAATATGCAACATTAACCACAACTACAAACTAAGAAAACACAACATTAGGACTCCTTCAGCAATGGAGAGAATATTAAGGAGGGTTGACATGTTTTATAAAAGTTGCTGCACAGTAAACAGCAGCAAACATTTTGTCCAGATTTCCTCTGAACCTGCCACACCTTCCAGTCTGGGCTGCAGCTCTGAACTCACGTTCGCCTGTTTCTGGAGACACTGGATTCTTCTGGGATGTCCCTGATGTGAAAAGACTGCAGCGCGGCTGTAGGGTTAGCTGAGCTGCGTCTCCAGCAGGTGATACTGTATATGTCTGTGGCATTCGGATCAATAAGTGAGAGCAAACTGTTGGAGCAAGAAATAGGAGTAAAAAAATATATTAACAAATGGTTTTTTTCTGTAGCAGTAGAGCTCTCTGATCTGATCCTCTTCTTTTCACGTTGTTCTGTTTTGTCGCTGCTAATTGATAAGCTTGTTTGCAGTTTAATCCCAACATTCGCAGCAACCAGCAGATAAAATCCCAGTTTGGTGAAGGATTTACTGGGAAGCAGCGGTTTAATAAGGCTCTGTCTTGGCTTTAAGCTGCTGGTGCATAGCCAATTACACTGACTGGCTGCCAAACCTTTATTGCCAGTTGACAAACAAACATCGTGATTAAGGTGGAGCCCAGACGGGCCAACACCGCTGCTAACAAAGTTGGACAGATAGAATGTGAGAGAAACCAGCCTGGTGGATTTGTGGCGATGCTTCTGCTTTAATCAGCTGCTCTGGAAGAAAACCAAGTAATTAGGAGGCAACTGAATAAGATTAATAGTGTTAAAGATCCATTCAGTTGAAATGATTAGAGGAAATTACAAAGTGGTGAGATTAAATCAGCAGAACTGAACATTGAACATGAAGAACCACTGCAGACATGTTATCTGTGTTAAATTTACTCCAAAGGTTTATGTGAACAGCAACATTCAGCTTCTGGCATCGGAGTTAAATGAGCTGCAGTTTATGAAAAGGAGAATGTTAAGCTTGCAAGAGGCTCTTTGGTACGACGGCGTATTGGGGTCATTGTAGATAGAAATGAGAAAAGGAATTTCTAGGAAAAACTCGGAAATTTTTAGATTAATCTGAGAAATTTCCTAGAAAGAAACAAAAAAATTTTTGAGTTGGAAAAATTCAAAAAAATTGCTAGAAAAAGACCCTGAACTTTCAAGATTAATCTTAGAATATTTCTAGAAAAACAGAGAAATTATCTGAGCTTCAGAAGTTAAACAATGTTGACTTTTGGAGATTTTCTCTGTTTCAGAAGTAGAAATTCTTTTGAATTTATAACAAACTGAATCAAAAAGATAAACGCTGGTCCACCAACAAAGATCGTTCTCTGCTTGGTAGAAGTGAACTCTGGTGCAGTTCGAATACAGACATGAACGCCAAGCGGGCTGTAAACCGCTCCAAAAGCAGGAAGTAGACCACAGCGCAGGGCATTCTGGGTAAATACAACCGAAACAAAAGCGTTAGTTTAGCGCTAGCAAGAGAAATGACTTGTAGTCTTTTACCAAAGACAAATATCCACTAAAATCTGACGCTGACTCCATTTTTGTTTACGTTTCGTGAAGAAAGTTGAGTCCAGTCTCCTTTTTGTTGCTTCTTGTAGTTGTTCTTGGAGCAGCGCCCCCACAGGCGAGGAGGGGATCAGGTTTTTCAAGGTATTTGTTCATTTGACTAAGTGCAGAGTGACAGCAAACCACAAGGCAGCTGGAAATGTTGCCAAATGTTCCCAAATTGAACCGATTGAACACGATTATCAGCGTTTCAGTGAAGTAAAATAAATTCCAATGTTTGGAAAAGAACAGAGACCGTTTGTGCAGAATCACTGTGGTGAATATGTATGACGCCTGGTTTGAACCGTGGCATCACACATGGAAATGAAGCCCTTCTGAGACACACACACACACACACACACACACACACACACACACACACACACACACACACACACACACACACACACACACACA
>CAEGAF010137635.1:0-53769 GCA_903067075.1 Micropoecilia bifurca
CACAAGAGCAGCCGCACAGCTCATCCCAACTGAGGTTGTCTCCTGAATATGCACCTCCAGGTTTTTAACCCTTCGCTTGCCTCTTGTGATCACAGTGGACGGATTGATGCTTTTTTTTTTCTAAACGAGGTCAAAATCTGTCAAAAATTAAAGCTACAATACGCAACTTTCATAAAACATGTTTATTTGTTGAAACTGTTACTATGGATTGTGCCTTCCCAGTGCTAGAAACAACCAATCAGAGCGAGGAGGGCGGGTTTTAGCGCTGTCAATCACCCTTCCTGTGGCGATGCTCATCCTTCTCTTCTTCGCCCGTCGCTCTCTCCTATGCTGCAGCTAGCACTAGGCCTGTCGCAATAAGTAATACATCAATGAATCACACAAATTAAAACAAATTTCAATTTCCTTTGGCATTTTTATCCTTTCTCTTTTTTTAATCATTTCTCCTCTTTTTTATCCTTTCTCCTTTTTTTAATCTTTTCTCCTCTCTTTGTCTCATTTCCGTTCTGCTTTAGTCCGAGTGCATCTTTTCCGCTGGCCTGCTGGTGTTTTTCCAGCACTAAAAGAGGATTTCCGACATTTATAGACGCAATAAAACCATAAATTCCTCGAGTGCCTCTAGTAATTAAAAGCTCCCAGGACTAAGTAGCTATTTATTTATTGAAACAAGTTAAAACAGGGGTTGGGGGATGTGTTAGAGACATTCCGAATCAAAGTTGTGCATTAAATCTGTTTTTGAGAAATCAATCCCCACAAAATAACGAGTGAAAATGAATTGACAAAAGTAGCCAAGTTTTCTCCCAGAGGCCCAGGCTGCGCGGCGTTAGTGGCGCATTCAGCTTAGTAATAAATTCATAATTGTGATAAAACAGACGGCGAGGCCTGCAAACATTTCTGCTACAAATCACAGAAATGTTTCAAATTCACTTTTTTTTAAACCCCTCCACCAATTTTATCAGAAGTTTGTATTGCTCCAGACATTTACAGAGCTCTACGAAATTGTTTTTGATCACATTTTGGGATTTATTATTTTTATAAAATGCGGAATTTTGGATTATTTTGACCATTTTTATCGAACCATCTATATCATTTTTTTACTTTGTTGATATTCTTTTATTATTATGATCATTATTATTGTTTTTATTAATCTTTGTGTTTTCAATTTGTAAAGCAAACGAAACTTTTTTTTAAAAATATGGCCTTTAAAAACTATATGAAGAAAAAAAATCCAATTCAAATCCTGCAAAAAAAAAAAATACAATTTAAATATTTATCTTAAATGCATTTATTCTCATTATTATCTTCTTGGAAAACGATTACATGTATTTTCTTACAATTAGATCACTCAAATAGATAATCAAATTCATTAATCTGTTCAAAAGGTTTTGATGGTGATTTTCAAGCTTTTTTTATGTTGTCTTGAGTAGCAAGCAGAAAATGTGATACCAATGTGGCTGTTTTTAAAGAATTACTTTTTAATCAAATGACACTTCAAGAAATTCTCTGATTTCAATAACCCAGTTTCTTTATTTAAAATGTTCTCAGATTAAATACATATCTCTTTTTCTATATAGCAGGTAACTGATTTTTTTTTTCCTTTTATCATGGCACTCAACGAGGGTTTTATCCGATATAAAACTTCATATTTGTGTGGCCCGTTTTATTAAAGGAGTGTAAACTTGAGCTTCGCAGATATAAAATCCATTACAGCATTTTTTTTTTCATATAGGCACTGTGTATTTTACTTTCACAGTTAAATATCGCTCTGCCTCCACCACCACCCAGGTGCTTTAACAAATCCTGCACAGACCCCGCCTGGATCTCCCGGTCCTCCTTCGAGGGGCTTCAGAGGTCGGCGGCCCCGCTCCTCAGAGTCTTTTATAGGGCCGGGGGACTCTCCGGGGGGAGCTCTGGTCGACTGGAGAGAAGCCAGGCCTGCGGAGCAGCGGGACGCGCGTGGAGACGATGAGGAGGCTCGGCAGGTCTGCGGCGTGGGTGGACGAGTTGCCGAAGTGAGGACCCTTCGTGGGGTTTATGACGGGGGCCTTTCCTCTGGACTTCGAGGCGTTCGCCGTGCTGTTAACTGAAGAGAGGAGGAGGAGGAGGACAATGAGAGCAGCGCCAAACAAAGGCTTCTCGACTGACTCACAAAGTCTATAATTTATTTATTCATTTATCCACGTGGCTATGAACGAGCGTCGATGGAGTCGACGTTAAGGATTACATTTTATTCCACTTTTTTTTCCCCCTCCCTCAAAGATGTTTTTTGATCTTAGGAGTCATTAAAAAGCCATTTCTGTTTGTTTTTTTCCCAACCAACAGAAAAGAGAGAACGCGTATCCATGTTGCGTCAGGTGCTCTTGGTCCAAAACATGCGGGTCCGGCGGTGCCTTGTCGGGACTGGACTCTACCTTGACAGGGTGCCAGGTGGGCGCCGGAGGTCCTGGGGGCCTCTCCCATCCTGCAGAGGCTCTCCATGTCTAGTTGCAGGCAGGCGTGATCGTTCAGGCTCCTCTGTTTCGTCGTGGGAGAAAAGCAAATACTTTTGAGTCGTCACACGTCACTGGGACGGACGGGCGCAACAAAACAATCTGAAACAGCATTTGAATTATCTTATGAGGATTTTTTTGTTTGTTTGTTTGTTTGTTTGTTTGTTTTATTTCGCAAATGATCTGTGCACGGCTTGAGCGTCCGTGAGGTGCGGACTAGACTCTATCGTTCTGATTTCACATGGATGTTCTCTTTAATCACAGAGCTGCAGACCTGGTTGTTCAATTCTCTGCCATGTTTTCAGGAATGAATACTTGAATGTTGTTAGCTTATTTGATTCAGGTTGTTCTATGTCATGAACACTGAAAAAACACTCTTTGTTCATATATATATATATATATATGTATAGAGAGAGAGATTCCTTTTTAGCACTTTTTGTCAAGTGACATATTATTAATAACTAACAGAATTATTTGTAATTGCAGTTATTTTTGGAACCAGGTTAAACCGGGGACAATCAGAAAAAAATGTTTCCTAATTTATTTTTTTTAATGAAGTTGTATAAAAAGGTGGATTCATTCCCAAAAACCAGTTACTGCCACCCCATCATGCTGACCTTGTGGCCTTCCTCACGCTACTGACCAGACGTATCATACTGATGCATTGGATGAATCCTCTCCCACCCTCACATTCTCATAGGATAAAAGATGCCCTTTTGTTCATGAAACTGGAAAAAATTAGGCTTACTGTCAAAGGCTCTGAAATGACATTTTCAAGAACCTGGTCACCGTTTCTGGACCATGTTAGGTCTTTGACACTCAATGTGACCCCATGAGTGGTGCTCCCCTTACTTTCCAGTTGTGTTGGCCTACAACATTCATCTAAGTCTTATAACAATTTTAGTAGCACAGAATACATTAAGCCCTTTAAGTGCCCCGTTTCAGTTGTCTTCTGTTTAATTTATATTTTATTTTCTTTCTGTTACCTCTGTTTTTTTTATTTTTTTTATCATCTACTTTTAACCATGTAATTATGGAATTAATTGCTGGATTTTTGTTTGTATGTGTATTGTTTTATTTTTGGTTCTTGTCTTGTCAATTATTAGTTTATGTTTATTCTCCAAAGTTTTGTTTCAAGTATGACTTGAATGTGTATGTATGGTGCTCATTGTTTTGTTAAAAATCAGAAATAAAAATATTAAAAAACACCAGAAAAAGGTGGATTCATAATTATAATAGGAATATCTGTTAAGGATAGGCTCCGTTTAAAAACGATCAGATTGATTCCTGATTGCCGCTTGCTTGAACCTTCCCACATCTCTGTCAAGTTACAGCCACAAATCTTTACTGTATTTTAATAGAAATGTATTTTTTGTGCCCAAATTAAATTCATAAGAAAATATAATTTTTTATAAGTAAAAATCTTATTTATATGCATCTTTGTGTTTCTCTCACTTTGTTGAAACACCTTTTGCTCCCATTACTTTACACAATTAAAGAGTGACTTTTTTTAACCAATTCTTCTTTGAGAAAGAAGCTTAATCAGCTTGACTTTGACTGGGCCATTTTAAAATTTGATCTAAATCATTCTGCTGTAGCTCTGCCTCACAACCTTTCCAGTTTCTGGAAGGTTTTCTCCCAGAACCGTCCCGTATTCAGCTCTATCAATCTTATCCGATCCGTTTCCATGCCTCTGCTCCATGCTGCCATCGCCGTGTTTTAAATATGACGTGCAGTGTGATTTTCCTGCCACAAACAGTTTCAGTTTATGGGGATGACCATGTCTTGGTGGGGTTGCGGTTGTTTCACTCCTTCTCTGAAGAGTCTTTGTATATTTTATCACCTAAACCTGCTTTAAACTCATCCGCAGCGTCTTCTGCTGGGCTGTTTGTTCACTAATGTTCTCTAGCAAACCTCTATGGCCTTCATAGAACGGCTGGGATTATAGTCTGGATGAAATTACACACAGATTAGCTCTATTTTAGGTGTCTCTTAAGGGCGACTGTTTGTACTTTAAAGCACAAATCAATTATGTCTTTAAAATAATAAAGTCATCTTTTCAAGATTGCAATCCCCTCCTGTTGTAGAAAAGTATTTCCTGAACAGGGAAAGCTGAACAATGCTACCACATTGTGGACTTAATCTCTCTGGAGGGAAGAGTTTGAAATTAAATTGGATCTTTATAAAAATAAAATAATAAAAAATTGGACCACTTTGTGTTGTTGGTGTCGCATAAAATCCTATTAGAATAAATTGCAGGTTATGGTTGTAACGTGACAAAAAAGAAAAAAAAAACTGGAAGCTTCAGGAGTGTGAAGGTGTGGTGTCACTTACCTGATATCTGTAATTGTCAGGGTAGTGATTTACAAAGTTCATCTGCAACACAAAGGAACAGCTTCAGAGACGAGAGGACGGATATTTTTTTTATACCAACAGCTTCGACTGTTCCTGGATCTGCACTCACATCTCTCCTCTGATGCTGATTCTGACAGCAAGTGTCTGTGGAATAATGGTAGAGGCCCCCTCCCTCTGGCCGGTACTGCAGCAGCTCATGGACCTTGCCCACCACCCCCAGGCCCTCCACTAGTTTCTGTCTCTGGAGCAGGGACTCGTGCCGCTCCTGCTCCTCCTCCTCGTCCATCTCATCTAGGAGTTCTGGAGCTTCTAAACCCACAAAAGCTCCAGAAATATTCGACTGCAGAGACACAGAAACGAGTGATTTAATTTTGCTTTCATTGCCTTAGGCCTACGTTTGTAATATATATGGAAAACATTTAACTTCTGCTACTTAAATTTGGTAAGTGAGCATCAACTGTGTGTGTGTGAGGTGGCTCAGCCAGGAGAGCAGCCATTCATCTCAGGATGAAGGCTCTGTGGAGCCCCCCAGTGGCTGCGTGTGGACACTGCACCTGAGCGCCAACGTGGGGCAGATCCGAAGGCAGCAGGTCACGGGGAGGCTGCGGTGGCGCCGGCCTGGGTTTGATCCGCTCCCCTGCCGTCTCCCCCTGCGTTTCTCTCCTTCTGTTCACCTTCAAGTGGCGCTCATTCTCCTCCTGCTTCAACTTCAGCTCCTGCAGCTGCAGCCTGGAAACAACGTCACACACCTCAACCAAAACGTTACCATTCGCTTCATCTAAACGAGGAGAGAGATTCGGTTTCAGACAGAAGTCCTAGGCTGTGTAGAGAAATCGAAATTGCATAATGAACACCCCAAAAAAAGTTTGCTTATTAAATTAACCCCCCCTGTGATGAAGCTGAGAGGACCAACACCAGCAGATGAAAACCTAATTTTTTTGGAATAAAAATCATTTTTATTGTCCTTACCCGAGGTTCTTCTTTTCTGAGAAACTGAATTTTCACTAAATATTTTTTTAAAAACCCACCATTTTTACAGTGTATGTAGTTTTAACAAGGGCAACATATGCAAGGATTTTAATTTAGCAATTTCGAATAACATAATCACATAGCAGATTATGTGATCTGCTATGTGAGAGGACATTCAGCTAATGGGTCCATTTAAATAGCTGAAAATCACACCACAGATGAAGTACTGGAGCAGGTTTAATTGCTCCGTTCTTTTCAGTTTTCAGTGGATGTCTGTTACAAAGACGTGGGAACACGTTTTAATTCTCCTCTCATCTTTCTTCTACAAGTTACATCTTCGGTTTCTTGAGAAGACAATCGAGCGAGGGTTAAACTCCCTCGTTTGGCTCAATTTGGGTTTCAGCTATAGACCCAGATTCCACTCAGTGGATCTTTAAGGACAAATAAATAAATTGGTTTGCAATATATGTCAAAATAAAGGTGTAAAATGTTTATCATGGGCCCATTTTCATACACGAAGAACAGCTGGCATTTTACTCGAGGTGCTACATTCACGTTTTAATTTGAGCAGATTAAGTTTCCCTCCTGACCTCCCTTATTCAGGATCGGTCAGAAGGAGAACACCCTCACGCTTGACCACGCTTCCTGCGCACGCCGCAGTTACCTGGCACACTCCTCTCTGGCCTTGGACGCAGCCGTTTCCTGGAAGAGCGAGCTGCTGTGTTTGAAGTACTTGTCGTATTTCTCGCCCCCGTCTCTGGGGTAGATCCGTTTAAAACCCCCCAGGTGTTGGGCCTCGTACTCCTCCATCTGTTCCACCGTGGCCGCCTGGCTCTGCCGCAGCTCCTCTGACCTGGTGGCCGAGCACAAATGAGCGCAGCAACACACACCCGCACACTGCGTGTCCACTGCAACGTGTGTGTGTGTGTCTGCGTGTCATTGTGTGACTGCGGAGGGGAAACTCCACACTTCATTTCCTCACCTGGCCTCTCTGGAGCGGTTTTGCTGCAGCCTGTCCTTCACCCTGCGTTTCTCCTCCATGATGACCTTGCGTCGGTCGCAGGCGCCCAGGTTGATGAGAACCAGAGTGTCTAACAGGAGCGCGTCCTTCACCTCCCGGTCCAGCTGAGAGTCCGTGGTGAAACTGGGCGAGTGGTTAACCTGAACGGAGACCAGACCACGCTGAATGTTTCGCTACGTCAAACCAAGTCGTGGACAAACATTGTCGCGTGATGTTTTACACTACAAATTGCTTGAAAATCAAAAAGAAAGTAATAAGGTTGGGCTTAGAGTAGGGCTGAGTGAGATGAATTGATTATTAAAATAATCGTCAACTAATTTAGCAATCGATTAATCGTGAACGGGAGAATATGAGCTCAAAAAATGGCAATTTACTGAAAGAACAAGATGGTTAGAGCAGCAATTAAGCTAAAACTGTGCTTAATATATAGATATAAATTTTTCATTTAAGATAAAAAATAAACTTTCACTGCAAGTATGTTCTACCCAGAACTCCTCAAAGGCATAGTTTTAGCTTCACCCAGTTCAGATTCTGTAAAAAAAAAAAAAAAAAAAGTCAGCCTGCTCAGACAACACTTCTGCTGACTTTACATTCATCTTGATGTTACTGTGTGATGGACGGAAAACCAAATTCGATGAGTTGAACAAAAGTCACCTCATTTGGATTTGTTACCAGATTCCTTGTGCTTACCTTCCTTCATTTAAACTCTCATATATTTTCCACGTGTAAATCAATACAACAATCAGCTACAAAAATCCAAGGATAATTAAATAGCAGAAGTAGTAAAAAAACACAAAAAAAAAACCCACACACGTGTCCTTCAGGTTATTTTGAGCTTAAGCGGACAGAGAGCCATTTGATGAGTTCTCTATCTCTCTTAAAAGCGGGTGAGCTGGAGCGCTGACAATCTGAACAATTTGCAGATTCCACATGGAAGCCGGGTTCCCGTCACCTCTCACCTCCAGCAGCCAGGGCTTGAGCCGGTGGTCCAGCAGCACGTCGAAGCCGAGGATCTCGAAACAGGCACTGCAGGAGATGTGGTTGGGAAAACACGTGTTGTAGTTGTGCTTCAGGATGGGGTGAGCCGATATCAGAGTCTTGATGATGATGTCCTCGATGTCGTTCCACATCTTCTCCGTGTTGCAGTTCAAGTGCTCGAGGTGCTTGTTGAGGCTGGACAGCTTTCTGATCGGCCCAAATCAGAACGTAAGAAAACACAGACGGGCCTTCGGCAGCACAACACCGCAGCGTTTATCGAGGCAAACCTCTTTACCGTTTGCTGCCGCAGTTTTCGTCGCGGACAAAGTTCGCACTGTTCTTGTTGATGGAGTAGTTTGTGAGGTGCATGCATACGTCCTCCTGCGGTGGCAGAGTAGAGTTCAGTTTCACACATGGAGGAGGAAGGAGCTCTGGCCAGACTAACCCTGCGATGACAAGACCTCCAGCAGAAAGACTCTAACCAGCCTGCCTGTGTGTATTTCCACGCTTTTACTTGCAAACAATGTTGTTTTCATTTGACCTGGACTTCGTCGTTTCATTTGGAAATATTTCTAGGCTCTAGCTGCCTAGGTGCGATGATGAGAAGCGCCGGCATCACGTTTCTTACCACGTTGTTCTGCGTGGGCTCGTTGTACTTCCTGGTGCAAAAGCGAGCCAAGCCTTCCTTAAACATGAATATCCTGAACGGGTCGCACGACGTCACCAGCACGTAAACCCTCAGGTCAAACTTGAATCGGTCAATTATGAATGGCTGGAGGAGAAAAATCATCCATTTATTGTGATAAATGGATGATTGAAATAATGGTTAACTAGTTCAGGGATCAATTCATTGTTAACTGGAGAATACAAACTCAGAAAAAAGGTGAGTTGGTGAAGGAGCAACACACCTAAACATAAAAGGGCACAATTTAATGTTGCGCTTTCTTCCACTTCACAGTTCTGCACTACATTATCAACATCATAAAATCCCAATTAAATACGTTGGCGTTTGCGGTTGTAACGTAGCAAAAAGTAAAAAAAAAAAGATTTAAGAGACACAAATACTTTTGCAAAAGGCTGTTCACAAAAGCCTCACCTTAGAGATGTAAACCTGGCAGATCATGTGCTCCCCAGGCTGTATGTCTTTAGTGGACTTTGTGATGAAGATGCCTTTACCTTGGCACCCCGTATCTGGCTTGCAGATGTAAGTCTTGTGTTTTTTGGCTCTGGTGTAGGCTTGGAAGTCACTGTAGCTGCGAAGGCGAATCGGACAATCAGTGACACATTGGAGGTGCGTTTTTATGCAGGCACAAAAGGAGAACTTACTCTGCGGGGAGGCACCATGTTCTGGGGAAAATATTATAGTCTTTAGGAAAAAGCTTCAGCATGCGGTTCAAGTTCCTCGCCAAGAAATCTTTGCGGCAGATCTCACTCATCCCTGGGAAATGGTTGATTTTCTGCAAAGACAAGCGAGTTTACACAGCATGAAAGGCCCACCTCCGCTAATGTAACACGTTTTATACGTATGATTATGGCCGCATTCAATTCAACTTCAAGAGGAGAACCAGTTGCAATTTGTCTCAACCTGTTAAACAGCCTGGATAAGCACATCACAGTAGATTGCAAATTAAAAGCCTGACCTGAGAGAAATGCTGGGAGCTACCGATGCCGTCCACGAAGACGAGGCTCTATTACAACAGAGGAGCCCCATTTCTAATTCATTTCTCTCCGGCACAAATGGAATTACACGGTTAATTTGTAAAGCCGAGCTCAGCTGCCTCGGATTGTCCTGATGATGGCGGTAATGAGGTGCTTAGTGAGGACCGCCTGGCTTAAATACCTGGTAACGCTTCATGTCCCTAACACGGTCCAGAGACACGGAGTAGTCAGTCCAAACCAGAGCCCAGTCATCGTCTTCCTCCGTCTCCTTGAGGCCGTACCGGCGGGCCGCTCGCCGCACTGAGGCACAGCGAAAGGTAAATTACTAAAAACATGTGCCAAATGGTTCGATGATAAGACATTTCCTCACAAACTTTGCCAAAAGGTGAAAATAAGAATTAAAAACATTATTAGACTGGGTTTAAAATGATTATGTAACTATAACGCTTGAAAGGTTCTGTTTTCAATCTGCATGTTTTCATTTGGGCTGATGTCAGGGCTTCTTAAAATCAATATAAAATATCAAGGAGGGTGTTTGTAAGCTTTTGAGCTTATTTTTATATCTTCAACCATGTGTGGGCAAGAGAAAATTGGCAATAAATTAAAACGGGTCCAATTCTGTTCTTATGTTTTCAAATGTATTGTAGGTGTGTGTTGTATAATAACTTAACCCCGAAAAAAGAACCACTCCAACATTTCCTTAAAGGTGCAGAGGACGCATAGGTGGAGAACTAAGGGTGCAGGAGAGGGACAATTCATTTGTCTTAAAAATAGACACTAACATTTAAATCACTGAACGGTTTAGCACCACAATACCTTAAAGATCTTTTATTACTGTACCAACCGTCTAGTCCCCTCAAATCTTCTGGTTCTGGTCTGCTCTGCATCCCCAGAACCAGAACCAAATGAGAAGAAGCAGCATTCAGCTTCTACGCACCACAAATTTGGAACAAACTTCCAGAAAACTGTAAAACAGCTGAAACACTGGGTCCCTTTAAGTCTCAACTTAAAACCCACTTGTTTACAGTTGCTTATGGCTAAATTGTGGGTTTTGATGTCTTAGGTTTGAGAATTCTTGTTAGATGTCGGTCGCGCTGCTAAAACTCTGTTTGAGGCGACCCCATAAGGGCAAGTCCTCACGTGGATCGATATTTTTAACGTTTTTATTTTTACTTTTAATAATATTTTAATATTTTTCAAAATCTCTTTCTCGTTTAAAGAAGTTTTTAAGGTTTGAGTCCTTGTCAAATGGCGGTTTGACTAAAGACGTTTTAAATGTTAAAGTTTTTATTTTTACTTTTTAATTTATTTTTATTTCTCACTGTTTTTTTATCTCTTTCTCTTTCTCACTGTTTATTCAATGTCACATGCTGTTTTTATTTTAATTATGTAAAGCACTTTGAAATGCCTTGCTGCTGAAATGTGCTATACAAATAAAATGTGATTGATTGATGAAGTGCTTGTGCAGAATAAGTGGTTGTAACTTGTAATGAATTTGGCTTCCAACAATCTTGATCTGTCTACAGAGGAAAATTTGGGATGCCTCAAATGTAATAATAATGTTTTTGTAGAGTTTGACACTGCAAGAATCTACCTTGATTTAAGCAGATGAATGTTAGGCTTTTTTAAAAAAAAATAAATAAATAAAAATTAAACGTACCGCTTTCATATTTGCAACTGGTGAGGTTAATAGCCAATCATCTGAAAGAGAAGAGAGACAGAGAGAAGGACAGACGCCTGCTTTGCGGTGTCGCCATTTGTCAGAAAATGCCTCAGCAGTTCACTTTCTGCAGGGACACACGCGTCTAGAAGTTAAATCCAACATGATCAACAGGGAGAAAAATACCTCTTCTTGTATTTCCTTCTCTTCTTGGTGATGGGTGGCTTCTGGAAGGGGATGTAGGTCTCTGTTTGGCTTTCACCTCCTTCCTCCTCCTCTCCCGGCTCGTTGTTTGCATCTGGGCCGTCCATAGTTAGTCCCATCCTGTGCCGGAGCAAATTGAGGGGGCAAATGCTAAAAACTAAAACAAATATGATTGTGCATACATAAAATAAAAGCGATAGTTTGCAAAAGTGCTCAAACCTGAACCTTTCCACATTTTGCTACATTACAACAATAAATGTCATTGTATCACACTGCTAATTTTAATGTGACAGAGCTGCTAAAACTAACCTGAGCTGCCACCATTTATCATTTTACAACTGTTTCATTGGACAGTTATGCACAACTTAGAGTATTGCACAAAATCACCCCCAAAAATTCAAATGAAGTTTATAGTCATAGCAAACAAAATGTGGAAAAGTACTAAGTGGGTGGATACTTGCACATGGTGCTGTAATGTCGCTCTATTGTCCAGCACTCATTTACATGGTTCTTTTTTTTTAAAGCTGCCTTGCTGAAGCCCCTGACACGGAAACTCAATCAAACAGAACGAAGAGCATGCTGTAGGACAGCGAATGGAGTCGTGTTTCTGTTTCCACTCATCTCATCAGACGAGTGCCACGGCTGTCAGCATGTAGTCACACGGTGGCATTTAAAAGGTGTCGCAGCAAAGCAACTGGTAGCGCAACAGCGATGACGAGAAATAATCCAAACTCTGATTAAAGTCTCATAAAATCCACTCAGCATATCACAAATCTGGCCCCTATGGAAGATGGAGGTTCATCAAAGGTATCCTCGCTCTTTCATTTTTCAACCATTGTGGTGCCGTGAACACGAGTCCCACCGGCAGCCAGGCGAGTCTTCAACATGATTTTAACTTGAATCACTTTTATAAAAAATGTTCTTGGGGAAAAAGATACTTTTAGAAGTACTTTTACTGTGCTGTATATTACTTTTACTTGACTAATTTAATCATGAAGCATCGCTTCTCTTAATTCAGTGAAATTTCTGGATCCTCCACCCACTGTCAGTGACTTTTAAAGTTAAAGTTTAATAGGTTTTATATTGAAAGAACTTGATTTAGAAAAATTTATATTCTGCCTGATTTTGGTATTTTGTAATCATGTTATTTATTTAAATTTGTTTCATTTTGGTCCTTAAAATACCATAAATTTCCATGTGGTCCATGTGACAATGCAATTTTTAAATATTAAACAATTGATGATGTGAGAAGCCTGTTTACCAAATTCTTTTTTACATAATTTCATGGACTGCAACTTTTTACTTTTACTTGAGTAAAAATATATTGAAGGAGCCAGAGCCAGGAGGAGGGATTTAGTGCTGTCAATCACTCATGTATGCACCACTCACCCGGACAATCAGTGATGCATTCGAGGTGCGTTTTTTATGCAGACACAAAAGGAGAACTTACTCTGCGGGGAGGCACCATGTTCTGGGGACGATACTATAGTCTTTAGGAATAGGCTTCAGCATGCGGTTCAAGTTCCTCGCCAAGAAATCTTTGCGAGTTGGTTCACCGTGAACGTTCAGCCAAGTTAGCATGGCCACAGATGACGTCGGATAAACAGTTTTCCTGTAACTGTAAGTAGTAGTATTAGCATATTAAGCAGCACATACATGAGCATGACAGACAGCGCTAAAACCTTCCTCTTGGCTCTGATTGGTTGTTTTTGACTGGGAGCAGTGCAAGGAAGAGATGGAGGAGCTTGATTTTTTTTTTTTTTTTTCACATATGATCCGTCTCATACCATACTGTCACGAACGTGGTGACAGTATATTAGCAAATTTAGAAAAAACATATTTTTGTAAAGGTTACTTCAGGTTTAAACTATTGTATGCAAAAATATGCAACACACATAGTCAAGATCCACTTCCCAAAACACCAGAAAGTCCAAATATAAGGGAAATTAAAGCTCCACGTGCTCTTCTCAATCTGTCCTCTGACCCGAACACAGCAGGAGTCGTGCACCTCCGCGTCCGATCTGGTGTCTTACAGGGTCTGAGGTGAGTTTGACTCAATCATTGTGACAGAAACCCGAGGTGGTTGTCGAGGAGGGACATCCCAGGTACGCGGTGGGAGGCTGCGGTGCCAGGTAACGGTATTCTGATCCAGTGATCTGGATAATCCAGGCCTTCAGCTGTGAGTGTTGCACCCAACTGAGACGCCCCACTGACCTCAGCCCAGATTCTGTTACGGCCCAAGACTCTCCCTCAGTGTGCGGCGACAACAGGTGCATGAGCAACACCTCTGGTTTGTTTTAGGAGCCGACCTCACGAAACAATCTAAGTGTCCAGAATTTACTCTAAACGTTTCGTTCACAAGAGTACCTGAGTTGGTGATGAAATGTTAAGGAAAAAAAAAGTCAAAGGAGAGTTTAAAAAATCAAAGAAAAAATATTTAATAATAGAAAAATAAATGTAAAATATGTCTGTGTACGTTTGGTACGCATCGACATAACTTTCCCTTGAATTGCCACAATCAATCAGATTGTCGGATTGATCAACATAAAGCAGTGCAAAAATATTCTTGCAAAGAGCAAAGAAAGTGTTTCAATTAATAAATAGATTTGTGATTTAATCTCAATATAAATACAACTACATATAGATAAAGTGACAGACCCCTAACTCTGTGGTGAAAGATGTTCTCTGGTAAAAGATGACATTTTTGTCCAATCTGACTGAGCTGGAGTTATTCTGTGACAAAGAACGAGGAAAGATTTCAGTAGAGGAAAGATTTCAGTATCTAGATTTGCAAAGCTAACAGACGTAACCGTCCTCCTATGAATGTCTCCGTTTGACCTAAATACAAATACTCCTAAATGATTTGTACCTGGAAGGAAAATTGAGAACAGTGTATCATTTTCCTTCAACCTCACAATGACGCTCTACTTTAAAAATCCCAATAAAACCCGTTGAATTTTGTGGCTGCACCATGCAGCAAATTGATTTTAAAAAGACATACAAACAGTAGAAATAAACGGATTTCTAATATAACAGCTGTCTGTGCTGTTTGTGTTTTTATGCCCCTTTTTAATGTTTAATGTACTTCAGCCAGCAACAGTTGGGGCTCCACGTCTGTGTCACTGTTATTTCCTACTACCTCATAGCAGAAACTGGGTTCCAGAGCCTCACAAAGAGACTGGAAGCGTTCGGCTTTAGTTTTCAGCTCCTGTACACTGTCAGACATCGTATTTAAAGAGAACAGCGTCACTCACCCGTAGTGTTGCTCCTACATTGATGAGGAAATTGGAGACGCTGCAGCCGCTTGTCTCCACGTCTGTTTTCCGACGGCTTCAGGAGCTTCTCGAAGTCCCACTGTGCTCCACAGCAAACAAATCAGTGAAGAACCTCATCCCACCTCCACACACCAACTGAAACTGATGCCCTGGAGGAGACGGAAAAGATTCATTGTTATCATAACTGTGGTTCAGCTCCGGACCAACTTAAAGGCTGAAGTAGAAGAAGATGAAGTGGATCTGGTAACCAGTTAGAAAAACCTGATACGTCTTGACATGATGGAAGAGAAAACGAGCAGGGGACCTTGGCGTGACGGGGGAGTTGTGGGGGGGGGAGTAAGAAGAGAGGGATAATCCCTGATACTTGTTCACTGAAACAGGAGAGGCGCCTTTCAGCGCCACGACTTGTTCGGTTTAAATCTGTGCTGAAAAGCTCGGCGGAGCTGCGAGTGAACGATGTTGGCTGGGCTCAAATAAAGCCAGGCTCTCCATTAACGACATTAAAAATGGAGCAAGGCGAGTGGGGAGAAATGTTAATCGGACGACGAGGAGAGGAAAGAAGCAAACAAAGGGCAGGTATATCAGTCAAACTAAAGAGGGACGGCGAGGAGCGAGACGTGACAAGGGGGCACTGATGCAACTCTTTGATTCTGTAACTAATTAAGGATTAATTAATCAGCCACTGATATCCTACACACGTCTACGACATGCTCCGTTATGAGACGTTCAAGGTTAGCAACTTAGCTTTCAGCATGGAGTTGAAATGAATCACATTGTGTGACTAAAGGCAATTAATTTTTGCATCTGCATGTTTGACATTGAATTAGGTCAGGAGGTCATTTGTTGTAATAGGTTAGGGACACAATAAGCCATTAAATTGATTCATATTTTATAATAAGAAAATAATCCTTAATTGGAGTAATGTTACTAAGAGGGGGCGGGGGGAGTTGTTTTTCAGTTTGGTCATATGCTGTACAGCAGTTTGTGGGCTCCTTGTCTGTGAATTATTGCATCAATACGACTTTGGAGTGGCCTAGTCAAAGTCAAGACTTATATATGATGTAGATTGAAGCTGCTCAGGCTTGAAACTCATTATATTAGAGTAATGGCTGATGGCTGTTTTTGCTGCCTGCATGGTACAACCAGGTTTAGGGGCAGATTACTTTCTCCCCATAGGCTAATTGGAAGAAGCATGAGTTGATTTTTAAAAATGAAATGCTCACTGTTGACTTTCACCCATCTCTTTGCCTTCAGCTCTCTCTGCTTCTCACACAGACTCGCTTCCTTCTTTAAAGTCGTTCTGGGACATTTTTGTCTCCTTGGTTCCTCTATAAGTTATTTACACTGTTTGGAGCTGATTTGTGTTCTTCTAAAGCCATTTAAACATTATTGTGTTTTTTTGTCTTCAAATC
This sequence comes from Micropoecilia bifurca, assembly GCA_903067075.1. Lineage (NCBI taxonomy): Eukaryota > Metazoa > Chordata > Actinopteri > Cyprinodontiformes > Poeciliidae > Micropoecilia > Micropoecilia bifurca. Next base: position 16,023 of record CAEGAF010137635.1, read on the forward strand.
ATATGTTTGTCACTTTGCATGTATTTTTTATACCTACTGCCTCTCTTTATGGTCGTATATGAATTATTTATGCTTTATCTGTGGCTTTTGTTGATTCTGGCACTTTGTGGCTTATTTATGGGGTCATCTTATTTACTTGATTTTTGTAACTCTTCGTCTTTCATAAGATACAGGTTAGCTTGGCATTCCTTCATCGTTTTATTGAACTGACTTTTGCTTCTTTTCTCTGTGCCAAGTCTCTGTCCTCGCACTTATTTTGTCTCCCATTTACAGCAGTTTTGTCTGTACTTGTGCTTATTTTTGCATGCATTGAAGATACTTAAGTTCATGGGGATTTGTGTGTATCACCCTCTTCCTTTAGAGACTTTTGAAAAGCATACGAATCCCTAGAACATTTTCATTTTCTGGTTAGAACAGTAATTTTCAATTCATGTTTAGATGTTATTTAATAAGCTCACACAAAGTAACACATATTTCTGGCATGGAAGGAAAACTGATCACATTTTGTTTTTACAAATGAAAATGTGAACACTTTTGTGTCACTGTGAGGTAATCCTCCATCTCACTCTCAAGTCTCAAGCTTTTCTTATTTGCATCCACCATTATGTCAACTCTAGCTTCTACTTCTCTGCTGAAGAAAGTAATTACCACAGCACACTGCCAAGGAACGATGCAAGTTTTACTAGTGTCTCGTCTCCAGCTACTGGCACCCGGTTGAGGAGGAAGGCCAAAAAAAATGGATTTAACATTTGACGTAAACGGTGTTAAATTTAATTTATATGAACGGAAGAACATAAAGCCTTTCATCAAGTCCTTGCTACAGAACTACATTGAGCAAAGTCTTCATACCTTAAAAAACAGACATCCTATAAAACAAACCCTACAGTTAACCGCGCGGCCCATATGTACGGCGCCGTTACTATGGTAACGGAATGCCGACCTCTCCCAGCTCTTGACAGCACTGGGCTAGCTCCTATTAGCAACTGACTTTTCAACGCGTACTTTCAAAGGCAACCAAAAAAAGTTGGTCGAAAAAGTCACATTTACCCTCCAAAAATCGTTTCCTCTGGTTCCCGCTGTGAGCCTCTAAAGCGCGCTGCTCTCTCTGCAGCTGTTCCCACGGATGGTCGTGAAGTGCTGGCTGGACGCTGAGAGGACAGTAAACCTACGAATGTAAACATGAATCAACTCGACGGGGGTCAGATGCAGCCAATCGTGAGGCGAAGGTGAGAGGATCTCGTCTGTGATTGGCTGGTGGCTAACACACGTAAAGACTGAAAAAGATCAGCCACAAAAACAAAAAGGAGGGGGTTTTGAGCTTTAAATTGGCATTTTAGACGGTTATTCTTATTTGTGGAGGAAAGTACTAAAAATGTTGAACCTTATAGTTTTTGCTTTCTGGATAATCTCAAGTTTATCCACAGAAAAATTTATAAATTTCTGCCTCTTTTTTTTTTTTTTATAAATGTATACATTTCTCTCTCTTTTTTATGCTTTTTTCCTCAGTAGATATTATTTACTGCTCTGCTTTGGTTATTTGGCATATTTGATTCATTATTTAGGATTTTATTTTATTTTTTATTTTTTGCCTAGAAGTAGTTGTTTTAAAATGTATGACAAAATGTTAGTTTGGAATATACTTTTTAATTTGTAGACAAAGACTGTATTGCAGCAGGTAATGCTGGCTAAAATAGAAAAATGAGAAATGTGATAGTTTGTAAAATACAATAAAATTTAATGATAGCATAAACAATCTCAGAGGTAAACCTGAAACACAACAGAGTTTCAGGTTCTCTCCATTTGGTGATCATTCTTATTTTAAAATTAAATGTCATAGCTGTTATAAATGTAGTTTTTATTAAAGCTTTAATGTTATATACAAAAATAAATGCATAGCAGGATTTTACTGCATTCTTGGAAGTGCTTTCTTTGTGTATTATTTTAGGAAATAGTGACTAAACTGGAGAATAATTACATATTTTCAGTCATAAGTCTGCCATCAAGGCAACATGTAGGATTGTCTTGAAAATTAGTTCTTCATATTTTAATTTTGAGGATCTTCACCATTATTATTCAAATAAATGTAACATTCTCAACGCACAGCAATGGATATATGTGTTTTCACAATTGCTTAGATCTCTTGATCTTGTCATTGTTTCATGATGCAACCACAAACTTTAGTTTATTTCATTGGTAATCCGTATGACAGAAACACCACAGAAACAAAATTATGAAGTGAAAAGAAATGATACAATGCTTCACAAAACAGAGAGGTTGATATTCAAATCAGTTTACACAATTGTGGCCTCCAGTTTCTAATCAGTTGACTTCTGATTAGACGTCAACTGATGAAAGATCATATTTTCTTTCACTACAAATCTGTTGTGTCAGACAAAATCTCCTCAAACAATATAAACTTTGTCAATCAACTGCATCAGCAAAGCCAAAAGCTAAAATACGATTATGCCGCTTTACTCTTTAACAACAACAAAAAAGAAAGAAAAAAAACAATCTATCAACATATGACTAGGTCCTCGAGATATGATTTTTATTTTTATTTAGCCGTTTTATTAAGTTGTTTCTGTAACAAAGAGGAGTTTGGCTCCACCTAGCGTGTTTGAATGAAACAGTCGTGGGCTGATGTATTCGTAACAATCTGAAATAAAGGGATCGGGTCTTGTCACAATCGTAAATAAAGAATATAAATGTGCTAAGTGTAGAGTTAGGCGACCAGTTACAGAGTTGTATCTGTTTACGGTATGTTGTTGTGATTTGTTTTGTTTTTGTTTCAGCTAGAATTCTTTTTTCTTGCATTATCCTTGCATTTTTTAAAGCCAAGAAGCTGCAACGGTTTAGTATCAATGTGAATACTTATAATTTATTGTAAAATACCATTTTTAAAATAATATAAATAGTTTATATGTTAGGTTAAATGACATTTTCGGTTTTGTTTTTTTGACGTGGGCAGTGTGTCCTATTTTTTTTTTTTTACATGCAGCGGCAGCACAAAGATCCGAGTTGTACTTGAACACCTCATTCGCTGCGTCTGAAGAGAAACAGACGCGGAATCTCAGGACTGCGTCAACTGTCAACAAATGTAAGTTTTAAGACTTTATCTTAAAGTTTTCTCATAGCTAACTGGTTTTTTTGAACGAACCAACTCTTAAAACAGAATATTTTGCCGGTTTTAACAACCTGTATTTGCGGCACATTCTGAAATACTATTTTGGTTTCGCTTTTAAGAAGTTTTTTTTTCTTTTCTGTCGTTTTTCTATAATTCTTTTAGCGTGTTGAACGTAATTTAAAAACGACTTGAGTACATTAAAACCGGTTGCTTATGTTTGTTGTAAAAAGTGAGTCGTTAATCATAAAGATACGAGTAAGCGGGTTTTGTAACAACCGAAAGCAAAATTCTAAATGCGCAATGAAGGCGCGTGAACGACGCCAGGAACAATGTAGGCTGGCGACACAAGGGAGCTGCTTTCTGGCGTTAAATTAGCTGTTTACCGCAGTCGAGCTCATGGGACGTCGTGTGTTTCGTTGCAAGACGGTAGGTCAGTATGGAGACCCTCCAGGAGGCAGCAGCGGTGACTGACCCCCCGGCTCACACCTTCTCTCAGGTGGTCTTCATCGACATCCCGTATTCATACCCGCCTTCCAGGCCCATCACCTGCTGCTTTACTCTCAATGCTGCCTTCCAGCCAAGTCCCAGAGACTGGGTGGGCATCTTCAAGGTAAACTTTTTGTTTACAGTCGTAATAAATTAGAGCTACCAGCCATATTGAGGTTTTTTCTAGTTGGTTCCACGTCTACCTTTGTATTAAGAAGGCCTCCATACACACAGGGATCACGTGAAGATAAGGAGGCCTCAATGACCTTTGCCCTATGTCCTCCCCCTCTCTCACAACCCACTTTCCCGTCTGACAACTGTGAAATAAAGGCCACTAGAGCTGCCAAAACCTTTAAAAAAAAATCAGAGTTGCTCATCCTCCATGTTTAGTCATGCTGCACTTTAACCTGATGTGATGTCACCAACCCCAAAATACAGAAAGAATAATTAGTTTTTTTCCCCTTAAGGTGTTTTGTAAAATCCTGAAGTGAAAATGTATACTTTGTCAATAATTTTTTTGTTTTATCGCTAGTGGTGGGGGAAAAAACAGCATACCACAGGATAGTATCTTAACTGAGTGTGTTTTTCTGTTTGTTTTGTGGTTTTGATCAGGTGGGGTGGAGCTCAACGAAGGACTATCACACATTTGTGTGGGTGGAGCCAGTCCATGATGCTGAACAGACAGGGATGAGACAAGCTGTGTTTAAAGGTAAGTTTCACTTTCTCCGAAAGACCTTGTTTCCTGTTTGTCATGTACACTCCGCGGTGTGTGTCATGTCTACACTTTGTGAGCAAAAACGATCTTGAAATCTGTCTTTGCAAAGAACTGTAAACATGAAGTCGGATCCTGTTTAATCCTTTTTACATCCAGTGGATTTTTGTCTGGGAGAGATTTACTTTAAACATAGAGTTCATAAGATGGTGGAAAATGTCAAATATTTAGAATTTACTAATGAAGTAACAATTGCAATATTCAGATATTTTTTTGTTAAGATGTCCCAAATAATTTTGGTAAAGTGGGGAGGATTTAGCTCAGACTCCCCTAAAATGTTCTGAGTTAAACCAGAATAAGAGGTGATTTTGTTTTTTTTGGGGGGGGGGGATTGATGTGTTGCACTTGGCACCTTTGCCTAGAAAAAGCATCATAGTTTGGAAAAACTATACTGCAATTGTGCAACCAAGTGGTAGTGGTACCTGCAGCAAAGCAAATTAAAAAGTTTTCTTTTTATTGAAAAAAAAAAATCATTTTTTAAATTTGTGAAATTTATGCCCATCCCAGTTCCTCCTTAAGGGCCCAGGAAAAATGCAATAGAGTTGGATTTTTGGCCCAATCTTCCAACTAGAAGACAACCGATTAAAGCGACGGCGCAGCAACTCTTGCATGCAGAACTCCTCTTGGGGTTGTGATAAACGGTTGAACAACTCAATATTTTGTGTTCTATAGTTGATAATTTGAGATTTTTTCTAATAAAATCTCTTATCTACAATTTGCAAAACTCTACAACAGTTTTCTTCGCATATATTGTCCGAGACGTCTGATCAATTTTGATGTTCAGCCATCTGTTTATTTACAATTTGTTGCTAATTTTAAACGTGTTTTTAACATTTTTACTTTCTAAATGCACTATGTACAAAAGTAACAAGGTCACAATCTAGCGTCAGAGTTCATCCAGTTTGCTCTTTTGCTTTCCTGCCAGACTACTACCTGCCTAAAGACGAGATCGAGTTCTACCAGTTCTGCTACATTGACAACAGCGGTCAGGTCCGAGGAGCCAGCACTCCTTTCTGTTTCAGAAATCCATCAGAGCAAAACGCAGAGAGCATCGCAGATGACGACCTGCTGGTTATCACCACTCAGGTACCGTATGCAAATATGTACATAGATTTAGTTATGTAAACTTGGCTTTTGTAACTGCTGGAAATAACCAAAACTGGACGGCACACTTAAAAAATTGTTTTAATTTTCCCGATTTAATTCTCAGGGAAGTGAGGTGACTTTCCCTACAGTTGCGATAAGAGCGACTCAAACTTTCCAAATGCTAAGAGATGATCTATAATAAACTGAATTGGAGGTGAAGGTTCTGCATTCACGCTGCCGTTTGGTCATTTCCATAAAGTTGTATGTAAATAAACATGATTATAAGGAAGTGAGTGTGTATATGTCACCCATGGTTGTATTTTATTAATCCTTTAAAGTTGTTTGAATCAAGTGGTCTTCTGGTTTTCTGAAGCTCATTCAAAGTTTTTCTTGTTCACAAAGTGAATAAAGAGCCAATTTAACACTTATAAAACAGACTTTCCTCATGATACAACATGACTGTTATTTCCGCTTTACCAATTCTATATAATTGGACTTCAACCTTATTGGTGATTTATACATTCAGGCTTGTTGATTTCTGCAACATATATTTAACCACAGGAGCAAGTTGAACAGAGTCAACGTGAGAAAGCCGAGCTGCAGAGGCAGCTGGAACTGATGAGAGCAGAAAACGAAACCTTGAAAAGCGCTTTGCTGAAGGATCAGAATGATATCAGCAGCTCCAAGGTAAACCCCTCACGGTTCCTTTGCTCATTGTGCAACACGGAGGGTCATTAAACTTTAAAGCGAACTTTGATAAGTTGACGGCTTGATTTGTTCAGGATCAGAACGACCAGAGAGAGGCAGAAATGGCTAAACTGACCAAAGAAATTGATCAGGCGAAGGAGCACAATGACAAATTCAAGCACAAGCTGCAGCTGCAGATGAAGGAGAACGACCGCCTGAAGGTTCGTCATCAGTTCGTGGTGAAACTTAAGCTGAACTGTCAGCACCAAAAGCTAAATTTGCTGCTGCTGCTGCTACTTGCTAGGAGGAGATGGAGATCGAAAAGACCAAGTGGGTGGAGATCCAGAAACAAAACTTCACAGAGCAGGAAAAGCTGAACTCTTTGTCATCTAGAAGTAACGAGGTAACATGGCTTCACTTTCTCATTGTTAAACTACAACGTACGACAGCCGCTTCCTACTCTCATCTGTATCCACGTTGTTTCTCAAGGAGAAATATGATCGAGCAGTGATGAAGATCAATCAGATGAGAGAGGAGCGCGAGGAGCTGAAAGGGAAGATGGATGCACAAAGTGATGAGATTGCCAGGTAATGTTTTCACTTTCTGTTTTTTCTTCTGGAAAAAGAAAATGTATTTTAAATGTTGGTGAATATTTTATATTCTGCCCCATTAACTTTGTTAATCCAAATAAAAAAAGTGCATTTCAACCAACTGCCTTCAGGATATAACTTAACTTAATAATTTAATCGTAGTATGAAATATAACTGCTCTGTGAATTATCTCTATTATTGATAGCTGCCCATAATAAGAATAACAGCATTGAAAACCTGGTTAGTCATGTGACCAAACTGATTGGCAAAACTATTCATGCTTTTCCGTAAAACTCTGTTTTGTGCGTTTCAGGCTGAACGCTAAACTCAGAGAAGCAGACCGGGAGTTGTCGAACACAATGGACCGCTTTGAGCTTCTGCAGGTAAACCTATAGTTCTTCTGTTTGTTTTCTTTCTCATTACATTTAAATAATGACAGACTTGTTCACATGGCAAACTCTGATTCTGTAGAGCAGAGGCGAGTGTGAATGAGGACATATTTTTTTTAACAAAGTCAGGATATTTGGGACCAGTTTAACCAATATGGGCACCTGAACCTGGAAATAATGTCCGAAAATGTTCAGAAGGGATTAGCTGGAAGCAAAATAAAATTTAAAAATGTTCTTTTTTCAGAAGTTTTAGCCTTGTAGAGGGTTTAAGATGCGTATTAGGCGAGGCGAACAGGTCACCGAAACATCCATTGATCGTCGTGAAACGTCTGCTTTCTCATTACCAGGTTGATCTTCAGAGCACCACCACAGAGAAGGATCGGTTCGCTTTAGAACTGCAGAAGCTGCAAAGCGACAAAGGCAACATGGACGACGTGAGAAGGGAGAACCAGGAACTGAACAGGAGGCTTTCACAGCAAGATTCACTGCAGCGGGCTCCAAAGGACGACCTCACGGTACTTTTATTTTTTTAAACGAGGAAACTGAATCCCTCTTCAGAATATCGCTGAACAGATCTGGGGTAAATGTGACGAGGCTTAATGAAGCGTCCTCTTCAGGCGCAGTGTCAGGCCTTCTCCAAGCAGCTGCAGGATGTGCAGGCGAAGCTGCTGAGCGAGAGAGAGGAGGTGAGGGCCGTCACCAGGCAGTGGGAGTTCACAGAAAACGAGCTGCGGGACGTCAAGGAGCAGCTGACGAGTTTGGCCAGTAACTATGAGATGGAGCAACGCCAAAGCAGCAAATTTGAGGCGAGTCTGGGTTAATTACATCTCAAAGAAAAAGATGCTGCTTACCTTTAGCAATATGAAAAGGGAATTATTAGTGCACTAATTTCATCATGCATTTAGAGAAGAAACAATATCTGTATCTATAACTATACTTCAGAGTTAAATCCACTGAGAACTGATGGTTTATGTAGTGAGGGTTTAATTTTGTCATTAAAGGCCCTTTTCTTAATGACTTAATTAAATAAAGAAAACTACAAAAAAGAAGCTGAGATGGAGCTAATTTACTACTCTAGAAACTAACACTAAAGGGAAACATTTTCTGAGTAAAAATTTAAATATTCAGAGTATTTTCTAATATAACTAAAGTGTTATTTTAATCCAAACTTTACTAAGATTATAAAATAGATTTATGGTTTTTGTATCTGATTTTCTCATCTGATTGATTTTTTTTGTATTAAATGAATTTAAGAGCTGGTGACAGAATGATGCTCATTGTGCTTTTTTGTTGTATGATGACGGTCGTTCTCCTTCTGTATATTCTCAGATGCAAATCAAGGAGATGAATGCAATGTTCGCAGATAAGAACATCGCCATTGAAGAGAGGGAACAGCAGATCAGGCTGATCAAACAAGAGAGAGATGATCTCAGCAGAGAAGTCCAGGTACATGTGGAAAACAAATCGGCTCTAAATCTCCTGCATGGTTTCGGAAATCTGAACCATTTTCATTCTTTCAGACTCTCAAAGGCGAGATCGAGAGGCTTCGCTCACATTACGCAAACATCACTGCACCTGTGGCTGAAGAGGCGCCCTACTTGCAGGCAGACCCCATCGTACCAGGCAGTGACGCTCCTGCCGGCCGTAACCAGCAGGACGACCTGGGTCAGCAGGACCACGTATACCACACCATAGGTGAGGGACGGACGCGTGGTCAGGCAGAACCAGGGGCGGCGGTCTGCTGTTCTGAAAGCTCATTCAAATCACAAAACAAGTATTTAGTTGAAAAGATTTTCAGATGTTTTTTTTTGTTTGTTTTTCAGAAATAGTTTACTTGTCATAATCCTTTAGCAAAATGATATTGATACATTTCTGGTCATTGACCTGCTGGTTTTAATTTTGTACGTTTCTTATTTCTTATTAGGAGCTTTTAAAAAAAAAAAAAAAAAAAAAACTTTTAATATGCTTTGCAGAGAAATTTAAAACGGAATCAGTAAAACATTTATGGTCAAATAAAGCAAAGTCACATACTGTCTCTGCATTACTGAAAATCCAGTAATCCCCATGCCATAAAAGGTCAGAGCTCACTGCATGAATGAAACTCAAACACAAACGATCTTCTATTTTGCACATCTCAAAATTTAGACAAGCTTAACTCTGCATGCACCTTGAACCTGCAAGCTAAAACCCACTATTTCACCTGCTGCTTTCATCTCCATGAGCCGCAGTGGCGCCACCATGATATAGCATGTCGTTGGTCTGTGTAGCGATTTGAACTTTGCCCTTTTACTGCATCCTGGACGCCTCTTGTTATCTGAGTACAGCCTGGCAGGGTCACACATAAAACGCAACACGTCATATTTGTTGTTTGCCAGTGCGGCATTAATGAATCTCTAAGCGGTTCTATTTTTAAGCTCTCAGCCAAACAAAGTGACTTATATGTAGGTTGGGGTTTTTTTGACACAAAAAGCATCATTTCCACCAGATTGATAACAGAAAAGACTTTCATAATGCCAATAAATGGCATCAGTCAGTATTACCTGTTGTGTGTTGCAAAATGATTCATATTGAACGTGTTTTATTGGGATTCTGCATAACAAACCAAGACAAAGTAGTGCATGATTATGAAGTACAGGGAAAATGTTGCACGGTTTTCCAAAGGTTTTTCAAACACAAGCCTGAGAGGTCGGTGTTGTTTACGCTCAGCGTACTGAGTCAGCTGGTGACACACAGTTTACTGCAATTCACTTCCTTATTGATCGCATCACTTTTTACAGTCTTTAAAAATGTCAAACATCTCATTTTGTTTTTCACAAAATGACTTTATTCCTTTTCTTTTACAGACAGCTTGGTGGTAGAACCAGTCGAGGAGGTGAGCAACGTAATTTTCTTCAGCACAAAACATATCAACTTGTGAAACAAACACATTATATGCAGTTAAAATACTTCCAATAACCGATCAGAAGCTGATAATCTGTCGATTTGGACTAGTCTGGTCTTTACTGTGAAGTTCTCTGTATAAAGTTACACGTGAGTTTAGTTACTTAAATACATCAAAGAACATTTATACCAGTCTGCTGCAGGCATATTTTAGTATTTGTTTACATTTTCATGTTCCAGATGTTATTTGTTTGCTTTGGAGTCTTTAGTAGTGACATCTGATTAATGCAGGTTAGGAACAGAGATACAGTTTCTACTTTCTTGGTCATTATGTTTGTATCCAATTTTGCACTAAGTTAACCAAAGAAATGCAACAAATTGCGTCTTTGTGAAAAGCTGCTGGTAGTAAAGTCCCTAAAATTGCACATTTAATTTTGGTTCCTTGATATTTTTTTTTTTGTGTGTGTTTTCGCAATAATGATTCATCCTTTGAGGTTAGGCGCTTTTATGTCGGAGTGATTAGGTCTGGGTTAGGAGACCAACATGGAAAATATGTCACCAAAATTGACCAAGTACTGAACCACGAATAAGGGACAAAATGGAGCCCAGAAAGCGCTGAGACCTTCAATGCATCTTTTTAAAGATTACAAGAAAGTACATCTGCTTGGAAGCAGAGAAATCCTTTTATTATAACAGGCACAATTTAGACCTGAACAAGAGGGAGAAAACGGCACAAATTTAAAAAGCAGCATTCATATTTCTGAAACACTCCTCTCGTTCCAAAAGAAATGCTGAATGTTTTTGAAAGTAGAATACAATCATTTGACTGTTACATTAATAAGTGATAACACACAACTGTCTTAGACGAGTCACAGATTACACTTTATTACATATCAAACATTTTAACTCATCGGCGTAGAAAAGCTCGATACCATCCCGCGCACCTACCAAAACACATAAATGGAGAAAACATCCCTCTGCACACATGATCCCTGGACGTCCACATGAGCGTCTGTTTACTGTTTATTTTTAAAGCGGACTTAAAAACATAATCCCTTTCCTTCTTCCCTTACCTCTCTCTCTTTCTCGTGACGCCCCGTTCCTGGCAGCAGGCTCTGGTGTGTCGTCACTGCCGGGAGAGCTTCCCCGGCATAACCCAGCTGGAGCTGGAGCAGCATGAGCAGAGCCACCGGGTGTGTCCGTTCTGCACCATGATCTGCGACGGCATGGAGCAGTCCATATTCGAAGACCACGTCTACGGCCACGAGCTGTGAGAAGAGCCGCGTCGTCGTTTCGGATGGGTCTCGTTGGTTGACAAAAAAAAAAACAAGAGAGAGGAAAAACAACTGACATTAGTATAAGCTTGTCCTTTTAGTCGAGACCTGAAACCTGCTAGAATGATGAGCCGTCATGCCTTCGTACGGAGAGCCAAACATCTTGAAATTGTATCCCATTTATTGCTGCTTATTTTTTCCAAGTGATTAAATTCAATGAAAAAACTGCATTGCATATAATAAACACGTAGAAAATGCCTTATAAATAATATTAGTAAATATCAAGATATAATAATTTATTTGTAATCGTAGGTGAATGACCCTTAATGACTGAAATGATTGAAAACCAAAATGATAACCCAGCAGGATTGGTCAGATTTAAGTTTGATCAGTTAATTGACTTACCCGTCACTTATCTGTGGAAGTGGCAAATTAGTCCTTTTCCTTCTGAGAGCTTAACTGTTCTCATCAATATCTGTTTATTAAATCTTTCAATTTGGCATTATTAATCATCCATGTTCCATATTTACAGGCTAACACTGAGCCGGCTGTTTATGCAGGACAGAGGTGGATTGCTATTTTGTGTTTGGGAATTCTGATTTAATATTTGGAGAAAAAAGACTAAATTCAAATCTTTTCTTGTATTTTATCAACCTATTGAGATCTAAGGCTTAATTCTTGTTTATTTTTATAGTAACTTACTGTTTTGTTTTGAAGTCATTGCCAGCAATGTACAAGAATCCCATAAAACAGGATGTCAAAGCAGTAAATAATAATAATAATCAAACCAACTATGTGATAACTATATTTCTTTCTACTTGTTTTAAAAATGAACAAAATCTGTTAAATTTAAAAATGATCAAATAAATTAGCTTGTTATATTAGTTATTATCGTACTGTTTTTTATATAAAAAGTGATTGGAAATATTCAGTAAAATTCCATAAAATTAACATATTGTGTTCAATAATTACAGACTTGTTTAGTTGTTGGAAGTGACTAAAAATGAGTTGGGGTTTCTGAAATTTATAGATAATTTGACAAAATTTACTTTGCTTGGTCTTATCACTGAACTGTATCAGTATGTATAATTGTCATTATCATTATTAAGTGCTTTTGTTTGAGCTTTCTCTTACACAAAAAATACAATTTAGAAAATCCAACCAACCAAAAATCCTTTTTTTTTTTTTTAAAGCCTTAAGTTTCAAGCTGAATAACCTGTGGGACTCTTTGGGATCGGGGCAGTTACAGCAAACGATTAGGGTTTAAACAGGATTTGGAGGTTATTATATTCACCAAAGCTTTGCACCTTTCACATAACATAAATCCTGGTCTGCCATATTGAGATCACAGTGTATTTAATATCATCTGATGAATGTCAAGCGTATCCTGGGTGAGAAATGAGCGTAACCGACGAGAAGTGTGCATCACTGGAAATACTTTCTGCTGGTTTTGCTGCGTAATAAAAGCTCATACAACAAATCTGGTGTAAAGCTTATTTTTTTTTTATACAAGAAAGTTTTAACATTTACATGTTTAGCACACAGAGAAATTCTCCAGTCATAAACACCCTCCACCAAGATGATGCTGAATTTCCCATTCAATCACGTGACGAAAAAGTATTCACACTCCTTCCCTTGAACTTTTCCACATCGTCTCACCGCTTTCTGAACACCCAGAAGGTGAACCGTGGTGGCGGCATCATGCTATGGGGAGAGAGCAGGTTAATGAGGGGGGGGAGGATGGAGCTAAATAAATGACCACAGTCAAACTTAAGTCATTTTGCTGGAGATGGTGTGCATTATTTATTTAAATGTAATTATTTCTTCATGTTTCATTAACGGATTAAAGACGGATGTAGGTTTTGGAGCTGTAAGCAAGTCTTACAGTACAACAATGGCTCTTTCCTGGTTTAGATGAAAGCGTATTCATGTGCTATAATGGCCCAGTTAAAGTCCAGAGAATGTTGAAACTGGGATTTTGAAATTATTTTTCCGGATGGGACGGAGATGCCAGCTTTCCAGCTTTCTCATTCTCCTCAGAGCTGCAGGTGTAACTACAGCTCAGTGTCGAGCCACGGGGCTAAATACTAAACACAGCACATTCTTTTAGATTTTTATTTGTAAAAAAAAAAAGCATGTACAATCTTTCTTTCCCCTTCAAGTAGAGTTCCTATAAAATACACCGACTGTAATGTCACAAATATGAGAAGGTTCAAGGTGTGTGAATACTTCTGTATCCATGAAAGGAAAAAACCGTCGCCTTCTCGAATCCAATGCTTGACGTGACGTCCGTCTGTCCGTCCGTCGGCTCCAGGCGGAGAACCCGGCCTTTCTGGTAGCACATCAGTGAACGCCTCCACCAGTCACTATATAACAATCCACCCACAAAATTTCCTTAAGGCGTCATCTGATTGGCCTCCTCGGGCGTGACATCACGAGAGGTCAGCTCAGAGAAGAGCGCTGGCAGCCAGTACTGACCCTCCCCGGCTGCTTGAGAGTCCAGCCAGGCCAAGCCTTCTTTCAGCAGATGATCCTGGAAATACGAGGAGCCAGACATGCAGAATATGAGAACGGCAGGGGGCTCCGTGTTTATTTAGGTAACTTGTGGTCAACCCTGAAGACGTTTTATTGCTACATTTCAGCCCTGGTACATAGTTTGGCGGAGGTGGGGGTGAGGTTGGGGGAGGTTCTGTTTGCTGTGCATGTCTTTACATTTCCTGTCTCCATTTGTATTGATCAGGACAAAAAGTCTTGGGAGTCTTTCTACCAGATGACACATAAAAATATGAGTAACAACAAAAAAAACATCAATAAAAAAAATAGCAACAAAATGTAAGAAATTGCTGAAATGAAGAATCCTTACACTTGTTGTGACTTTACTTCCTCATCAGTTTTTGATTTTTTTGGCAAGGACAACCTTGTAAAAGAAATTTAAAACTAAAGAGAATTTTCTGGTAAAACAAAACAAAATACAGACTTCTGGAGCCCTTCTTTAGGTAAGAACATAAAAACCTTAAGAGTCAACGGTTGGGAATCAGATAAGGATCTACTAAAGTCCCAGGCAAATATATTAATTTTTAAGACTTTACCACTTACTCACATTTTACAATCTAATAATAACAAACTTGCAAAATAACTGCATGCCAGAGAAACAAAAGTTAGTGGGAATCGCCCCTTTATTAATGCTGAAAGGTTCAATTTGACTTGGTTGCTTAAGCAGACTGTTGGATAAACTCACCAGAACGTGACAAGCCCGTTCCTTCTCCCATTTCAGGTTGCCTTTGATCTCACTTACAGTGACGTATCCTTTTTTCTACAAACCGAGAAAGAAACTAATTACTTCACACTGCAGCAAACAGACACAAGCTTCGGTTTTGTAATTAAAAAAAAAAACACAAATTTTTCGAACAGGAAATTTTGTGATTTACTGGTCCACCTAAGCTTTAAGCCTCACCTATGGCAATGAGATGCTGATATTCAGAGCATAACATCCAAAATAGTTTGCAATGCCTCAGCCTCACTTTGTCCCTGGATCTTTCTGAATTTACAATCTTTCATCTAAGTTGTGCATAACATTAACAGGTTAGTCAGATTTCAAACGTATTGATTTTTTTCGGTTTTAGATGCCTCTATCAACTGTAAGAGTGTCTCAAGCTCATATATAGTGAACCTCCTCATTATGATTTTTAATCATTAAGGAGAATCACAAGTGTCGGGCATAGTTACGTCTAGTTCTTTAAAACAAGGACGTGTAAGAGCATCAGACTCTGCCGAGTGATTTGTCAGAAACCGTCATTATCTTAATGAATGCTCACAACATCTCTCCAAATGGTCTCGACTCTTTGTGTTACCTCTGCAAGCTGCAAAACGACAGTGTGGTCCATGTTCAGTTCTGCTGGGACTGACTGGACCAGGTAAGAGCCGCCAACGGGAATCATCCCAAAGCCGTTTCCCATCACCTTCAGTTTCTTTATGGCTCTGACCAAGTCGTCTCTGCGGAGGACGAGTTCAGCATGGATCACTGAGACGTGATGCGGATCGGATCGAACGCGATTTGACCCGTAGAGGAACTTACTGGCTCACGTCCTGAGCATATTTACCGCGACCCTTCAGCACCCTCTGGTGGAGCTCGTCCAGAGTAATGAGTCCTGAAACACAGAATGTGTGTGAGACGTTTTCACTCGGCAAGGTCGTTTTAATAAGCCGAGGCACAAAGCAGGAGTGTTCACACGCCGGGAACTTTGTCAGAGCTTGTTCCGTTAGAATCTCGAACGTATAAATATTCGACTGGGATTTCTGGTTAAGTCTTTCGATTTTGTGTTTGTCCTGCACTAACTTCATCCATCTTCGTTATCAGTATGACTAGCTTTACTGTCCCTGTTGACGAAATTCACACTAACAAATAAATTAATTGTCCCGGTAATTATTTTTGATAAATTATAAATTTTTTAGACCATTTTCAAGAGTAATATTGACAACATAATGCAGTTTTGCTTAACACTGGAATTTCAAGACATTTTAAATGTCCAAAATAAAACACAACCAAAAATAATAAATAAAACAGAATAAAAGAACAAAACACTTGCAACCAAATGCATGACTAAAATAGATTATTGTTTATTTGTAAATAATATTGGCCTTTGAGAAATATTAATCATCAAAGTTGATTAATTGGTTATTCTGGCATAATCATTTGAAGTTGTAGTAAAAGTTCAAAGGCCATGAATTACGAAAAATTACTGACTTAGAGAAAGAGTTGGAACTTTGGAGATCTGGCAAAAACATTGAGAACTAATCATCTTTCAAAAAAAACAAAAACAAACTCAAACCTCCGTTTCTGTGTTTCAGGGCGAGACACACTTCGATGATCTGTACGCCGAGCTCGTAGTAGAAATCTCCCACACCAAGCATCTCAGACCAAAAGCCTTTACCAGCTGTGGGGAAACAAAGGAGACGTTTCAAAGTGTCAGTTGAGGCTTTTCTGAAACGGAGGTGAGGAAAATATACAAAAAAAAAAAAAAGAATCAGGATTTCTCTTACAAGCTAGCGGGTCAACGCCAATGGTGGCACACATCTCCTGAAACTGGACCCTGAACTGGGAGTTCTTACGGATCTCTTGTTTGTGCTTGCTGGCAAACTCCTCCAGGTTGGATTTGAACGTTTCCAACTGTTTTGACATCTGGCCCATAAACAAAACACACAGACTCAGTGAATAAGGTGATACTACTGTGTGGTAAATGTATGCATCACAACAAACAAGGCGGACTCACACACAAGCTCACCTGAACTATCTGGTCCTCTGCAAGTACAGTTCCTCTTTCTTTGTATTTGGCCTAAAGAAAAGTAACAGAGTAGGCAGGCAAGGCACGGGAAATTTTGGAAGTATAAATACATTTATGTAAAAGAGCAGGAAGCCTTGAGGGAATCATCTATGAAACATACAATCACAATCTATAAGTGAATAATGAATATCCAGGGTTCTCTTTAGCTTTGATCACAATGTTAGACAGATCTTTGATTTAAATGAACTATGTGAGCTACAAAATGTAACCTTTCAACTCCACAAAACATTTTGTAACCATAAATCACTGTCTTCATGATGACATTTCAGCACCACAGCTGATGATTTACATACTTCACTTCAAAATTGTAGTTGTTTTAGGTCACTTTTAAAAAGTTGTTACATTCACCTGTATATATATTGGATTCAATTGATCAAACTACATTAAAACAAAGCACTATTCCAGACTTTTCATCGTCTTTTAAAACCAGACTTAGAAGTCACTATAAACTTACAGAAACATTGAAATAGCGACGTAAATCCTATAGAAACAGCTGTAAACTTACCTCTGCTAGCTTCTTTTTAGCTATCGCCCCAGCACCAACACCTCTGCGATGCATTTTGTCGAGATTTGGACCAAATATTCTATATAGCGACCCGAACGTCGGTTAATTTCAACACCCGAACAGTGCAGATATGTTTTATTTCATAGTAAAGAATAACGAAGGTCTAGCTGTAGACCATAGAGTGAAGCTCCAACGGAAACTTGTTACTTTCACTTCCGCTGGCCTCGCGAGCCGCTACCGGAAGTACGTAACTCTACTAACTACCTTTTTTTATTTCTCTTATTTTTATTTATTTATTTATTTATTTATTTATTTATTTATTTATTTATTTAAGGTATGTCATTTTATTAATAAATGTAGTCATTATTTTTTTCAAACCAGGTACTCCCGTTAACGTTGTCTGCTTTTACATTTTGATAGATATCCTGGAAGAATTTTGTGTGGCCAAAAAGCAAAAGAAGAAGAAATATACTTATTCTTATTTTATTTATTTATGTTTTGGGGTTTGGGCGTAAAATTAAATTCGGACATATATGTACAATAATCAGACAAAAACGTCATCATAATAATATTTTTTAAATATTCAATCAGGAAATTTGGGTTTTTAGATTTAAAGTCATGATCATGATGGGACTCAAAGTCATAAATATGATACCAATAAGGCATCGTTTAAAGTTTACAAGTCCTAGTAATTCTGTAACCCTGCAATGCTTGTGTGAGATTATGCAATAAATGGATGGATGGATGGAATAAAATAATATTAAATTTTGAAGTCATTGAGAGACAATGGAGAATACTGAGATTAAAACTCAGAATTATGAAGAAATTCAGTTCAAATTATGAATTACACTCCAAAATTATAGAATTTAATAATCTTAATTTTGAGTCAAATTAATAATAATGTGAATCAAAATAAAAATGATCAACCACTAAATCAAATTTGAATCTAAGTTTCCTCAATCATAACGAGTTTTAAAGTCGGTATGGTGAGATACAGACATCATTTTAGTTTCAAAGTCAAACTTAGGAGACACAAAGGCAATAATTGTCAATTCCATGTCATATTTGTGAGATTCAATGTCATAATTTTGAGATTCAAAGTAACAGTCTCTGACTGACAACATAAAATGAAAGAAATACTGTGTAACTACGGAGTTTTGGTTCTCCATATGTAACAACATTGCGTCATAGCTTTAATAAAGCAGCATTTAGTGGGGATAGTGTTACCGCCCCCTGGTGGTGCCTTTCATGAATTAAAATTCCGAAAAAAGAAATGGCCATCTAATACTTCACGCATGCGCTGTAGGTAGCGTTTTAAAACAAGTCTTGAGGAGGGAACATGAAGACACTCTGAAATCTCACTCGAGTTGTGGTCGAGGTAAGCTTGAAACCCACCAGAATATGTTAATAAAAGCGGCTCTGGGTTAATGTTGTCTGCTACAACATAGTCATAACACGCTGTTTGCCCCGCAGACGCAATTTGTTCTGTAAAAGCAGCCGGCTAACATTAGCCAGCTAGCTGGCTGTTATTGTTTTTCATGAAAACCAAAATGGAGGAGCTTGGCTGCTGCTGCTGCCTGTGTCCTACAGAGCCACTCCCGAGTCCTTGCTGGAAGCCCTTATTTTAAAATGTCTGCCCGACTACAGAAATGGAAGGTTACGTTCCTTCAAAACTAAATATTTTGTTTCGGACTTACTGTGTCGCAGACGTAACACAACTAAGCGTGAATTTGAAATGCGGGAAAAGATTTTTTTTTTTTTTAAAGGATGCACTTTTTAACCTGTCACTATTCTTTAGCTGGAGATTTTATCGTATATTTATGTGTTTCCCTCTCGACTTTCATAAAGCAGGCCGTCTGGTTAACAAACAACTATATCTTGACTTCTGAATTTGCGTGCGTTTCTGTTTGTTTTTTTTCTTTTGCAGTTGTTGCGTCCAGATGGGAAGTCGGCGTGTGGCTGCAGGATGAGAAGTGGCCGTGATCGTAATGACTCTGAGATCCAAACAACTTCCACAACGGGGTTTCAAACGTAAGGCTGACACGGAAGACTTCGGAGTCAACAGCGTGGGTCCTGTGAGCATCAAGAACGAGCCCTGCGACTTTGCTGTAGATGTTCAGAAAGTGCAACGAGGGGAGATCCCGAGCAGATCCAAGCACTTAGATCAGAGTTTCATGACAAGCAAAGTTGCCCTAGCTGCCACAGCTCCAGAAACGGTTCAGGGAGACAAACCGCTGGGGATAACGTCCCCTGTCAGACCAATGGGGGGTGAGGGAACCCCGGTGAAAGGTAAACCCCTCTCCGTTGACAACATGGATAATCCTCAGATGGCAGTGAACAATAGTCCAAAGGATGCCGGCGCTGAGGAAAGCACAAAAGGGGTCATTCCCGAAGTTCTGGGCACCGCTTCTATTGCACTGTCCTCCGAAGGAAAGTGGAGGAACGTCAGGAAGACCCCGGCAAGTCCGCATGCACAGGCGAACTGCCTCCGACAGATTCTCCTCCTGCAGCTGGACCTCATCGAACAGCAGCAGCAACAGCTGCAATCCAAGGACAAGGAGATCGATGAGCTCAAGGCCGATAAAGACACAGTGCGTTTAATTAATTAATTCTTTTCATTTTGAACCGCTTTGATGTCCCTTATGTTCTCTTAACTTGTGTGTCTTCTTTTAAATTTTCCTACGCAGTTGCTCGCACGCATTGAGCGCATGGAGCGTCGCCTCCAGCTCACGAGGAAGGACACGCCGCGCGATAAGCGCCTCTTCCAGCCCCTGGAGCCGTGGACCCCCGACAAAGAGGACATGTGGGATCTGGACATAGAAGAGAGTCCACAGCCCAACGCGCCCGCTCCCCTCCCATTCAGTCGGGGAGGCAAAGGTCAAAAAAGGTAAAATAAGCAGCAGCAGCAGCAGACGCTGCTCATGTCATTAACACCTGGGTTGGATGTTTAAAAAAAAAAGAATGTGCTGGTCCGTTGCGCACACAGGAAAACTTGCTTCGGAGATGCAAAGGTTCAGAAATCCCGGGGTAAAAGTGCAAAGCTCAGCCCCCTGAAGACTGAGACGCAGCCTGGCTCTCCCATCCAAAGAGAGCTGCGCAGTAAGGAAACCCCGGAGAAGTCTGTCCCAGCCAGGTCCGACGCAGAAAGGGACACTTTGTTCCTCTACAAAGATGAGCCCGAGCTGAGCTGCCAGATGGAGGATCTGCCCTTCATGTCCACCACAGAGATGTACCTGTGTTGCTGGAACCAACCTCCTCTGTCCCCTCTGCGTGAGACTTCCCCTAAAAAGGAGGAAGAGGTGGCCAGTGAGTGGACTCCTCATGTAGTACATGATATACTGATTGTTTGTAAGCTTAACCTAAATCCCAACTTCAATTACTTTAGCAATCCACTCTGCTGAATTCACCGTCTGTGAATAACTTCCTTCCCTTTTCTTTTTTTACTACCCTTCCACCTGTCAGTTCCCTCTTGGAGGGTAAACCACATAGAGCCTTTGGAGGACGATGCCTGTAATATCCCAGAGGTGAGAAGAAAAAAAAAAAAAGGAAACCATTTTTTTTTTAAACCGACAGGAAGCATTTCAGGTTCTAATGGAAATGTCTGAACTTGTGTTCACTTCAAGGCGCTGGACGACTGCATGTTTCTGAAACGCCACACGAAGCTGGAGCTGGACGAGAAGAGGAGGAAAAGGTACAGCAATAAACGTATTAATGCAGTTTGATGTTTAGAGTTTAACCAAGGCAGATTAGTGGAGTTAACACCATGTTATGCAGAAAGAGAATGTTTTTTATTATTATTATTTTATTATTATTTTATTATTATTATTTAAATAAAGTGGATGTTCAAAAATCAAATTGAACTAAAACTGCAACCCAACATATAGCAAATTATTAATTATTGCAATATGCAAAAAAACCCAAACTATTCTGACACCTTACTACACCTCTTCCTCTTTTTTTTTTAACCAATAACACTTTTAGGTTGAATTTTACAGTCTTAATTCATTATAAATGAATTATTGTAACAATTAATACTCCATTTACAATATCCAGCAATATTGCCAGCACACACATTAAATATCCTGCAACCCGGATTTTTACATGTATATAGAAAAAAATTCAACCAGCAAATCTCATTCTGTTTGAAAAACCTGAGAAAATCATGCATGGATGTGTTTTGTGTTATAAACATGTAACTAAGGGTCTGATGTTTCAGTGGTCTGTGTGGCGAATCAGCAGATGGATGTTTGTTTCAAATTTTCTTTTTAAATATGTTTACTTTTTAAAATCCAACTGTGTTGCATGATGACTTTTGTGTGTTCGGGTCACTGCATCTCTAGCAACCAGGAAATAAGTTGTGCTTAACCTTCCTCCAGGAATTTTGTAAATTTTTAACACTAAATTCAGTTATTTTTAATTTCTGTATTTATTTCTTCAAGAATTTAGCTTAGGAAAACAATAACAAAAGTTCCATTAACACTTGTTAAATACACTGAAGAACCAGTTGCTTAGTTTTTGTTTTAACTTGTCCTCCCGCAGTTTGCATGTTGAATTTTCCTCTTTAATGTTTTCAGATGGGACATCCAGCGAATCAGAGAGCAGCGCGTGTTCCAGCGTCTGCAGCAGCGCATGAACAGGAAGAAGGTCGTCCAGGAGACCGAGCCTGAGCTGTCGTCCTTCTACCCCGAAACCGAAGACGGTACTACTGCAGGGTTTATTATGTAGTTTTGGAGAAAAAAAAGAAAAACAAAGAACTTGGGTACTGTAGGGGAACGTTTTTGAATTAATTTAAAATCCTAATTGTAATTCTTCTCTCTCTTCTAGTTGAAGCTATAGTGATCACTCCGTTTTTGCCTGTGGTTGCATTTGGTCGGCCGCTGCCCAAACTCTCCCAGCGGTAAGTCTGCAGGTTTTGGATTTTTTTTATTTATTTATTTTTTTTTATTTCTTCCTGGTTTAAAAGGTTTGAGACATTCAGAACTTGGGAAAATATTCACTCAGTGGATGAATCTTGAAATCCGAAATTATGAACTCACCAAGTTGTATTTAGTCCTGTGTTTCATAGAGTTAATTACTTTAACAGATTTCCTTTCACCTGCACAAGAAATGGCAAAAGGTTTAACAACAAAAGCATGGATTAACAATTATTCAAATACATTTTTTCCCTCCAGGAACTTCGAGTTGCCCTGGCTGGACGAGCGAAGCCGATGCCGCATCGAGGTGCCCAAGAAACACACGCCTCACCGAACCTGTCGGAAGTGAACGCCGTCCGGACCGCGGCGACGGCAGAGCGGCTCCATGACGACGGCAGAGCGGCTCCATGACTGAGTTTTAAAACGACCTCCAGTTCAGGGCGGGGCAGTCAGTTAGTCGGTGTGTTCAACTTGCTGTTGTGTTCAGTCTGTGGGGCATGAAAGCACAGACTGGTTTTCTACAGTTTTCTCTCCTGTTGTAAACTGGGGGGGAAGGAAAAAAATGAGGCAAGATTACAGTCAACTGGATTGTTCATCCAGGAGTTCAGAGCATGTTTTTTGTTCAAGCCATGCCATTAGAAATCAGTTTTCATCCCTCAAAGTTGGCGTTTCAATCAGTTCTAATGCGTATTGTTCTGGCAGGATGAGACACCTCATCTTCAGCATGTTGGAGCGAAATATTTAGTCAGGCAAAGAGGAGCTTAAGCTCTGTAATACAAGCAATACAGCCACATAATTGCCTATAGTCCATGCCTACATGGGGGAAAAAATATCAAAATTTGATTGTATCGTGTTGTTCTTATTGTTTGCACACAAATTTATTAAGATTTTGCCAACATTAACTGTGATATGGGAGTTTTGAACAAGCCTGACTGCATATATAAAAATATTCTCAGTACTTGATCCAGTTCAGTGTACGGAAACAGATCGTCCAGCTGAGAGGTTCGTTCACGAAGACAGAGGTGAGGAAATAGACGCACTTAGCTTTAAACTTAGGAATCTGTTCTCTGTTTTGTTCATGTTTCATGTGAGCTGCATGGATTGTTTACCTGTTGCAAAAACAAGATGGTAGCATGGCTTCTGCCCAAGATGGGAGAATCTTTACTTCTCACTGGGTTACTAAAACTACTAAACATATTGTTATTTTCAGAAGCATGACGATTGAAAAGCAGTTTTTTTTCTGCTTTCACAGCTTCCGCTTTACATGTGATTTCTTTCTTCTTTTTTTTCTATTCCCAACCTCAAGACAAGCTCGCGTTCAGCAAATATTAGGCAGGTGATGTGTATGCGTTGCTCTCCTGAGTTCGGAGATGTTTTAGATTACTAAAAAAAAAGCTTTCTGCTGTAGTTCTAGCGACCTGTACGCTTCTCAACGCGCTTTCTTCTCTGAGCTCCTCACAATCACAGCGACGGATCTCTGCAGGCGTTCGCTCGACCTCTTCTGCGGTCTACGAAGTTTGGAAATACAAAACGTTTTGGGTTTTTTTTCTTGCCATTGTACATAGCTTTCAGAAACAAATGTACATAAAACATGGCTGTTATTTTTTTATTATTTAATGTTGGAAGTGTTCAGTACATTCAATATTGTTCTATGTTTGTATGTTGACAAATTGACAGTTTTGAAAAAAAAACCTTTTGGAATAAAATTAATGTCTATGACACACATTTGTCTTTTTAATGTGTGTAGCATTTCATGAGCCATTCCTGCCCGTAAGTGGATACAAATCACACATCTTTCAATCTCTTCCTGCCTGACCTTTAACCCTCAGGGTTAAGGTTTAAGATGAGACACCTATTGTGTCCCGTTTAAATTGGTTCTGATCAATAGTTTTTGGTTCCTTCTGCTTTCTTTCTTGCCCTTTGTTCTTCCCTTTTCTGTCCTGCCTCATTCCTTCTATCTTTCCTTTCTAGTCCTTTGTCTTCATTTTTCCATCCATCTTTCATGTATTCATTCATTGTGGGGGGGTAGGGGGGTTGTAGTTTTCTAGCAGCCACATTTGTTCACTTATCCTACATCTTCCTCATTATTATGCACACATCACACCAAAGGTAAGAAGTGGTTAATCTGTCATCTAAGCAATGCTGCTCTGATGCAGTTTATTTTCCACAAGCTTATCTGACAGGCTATGACTCTTTGTCTATAGCCGAAGGAAGTCGTCCTCTAACAAAAAAAAGCACAAATTCAAGTCTTCCATGCCTAAATGAAGGTTATAAAGATACATAGAAGGTGATAGTTCCAGCTATATTTGAATGCCAAATGCTCTGTTAAAAGGAAAATATACTGTATGACCAAAAAAAGCTAAAAATCTACAGCTTTGCATTAGTTTTTAAAGCATGTCAGTAAACTAAACACTGTTGAAGTCTCACTGTTTTTTCCCCTCTAATAGAAATGTGCCAAATGCATGTGTGGTGACTCAACAGCAAAAGGAAAAGAGCTCTTTTATGCATCTTTGATGATATATGCTTCATGGAAGTATATTGGTAGATGTTGGAAATGTTATTTATCCCAGGATTATGAAACAATTGGAATCTACCAAACAATTGGGACCCAACAAATAATGTAATTCTCCAATCTGCTCTTAGACGCTGAGAGTGTCCAAAATATATCAAATTACGTTTTACACATAAAAACTGATCCATTCCCCCAGTCTTCTGGAAAAAATGTTTATTGAATAAGGCCAAAATTAATATTTCTCAAAAAAACCCCACCACAAACTCCTTAACACTTTGCAATAAGGACACTGCTGACTTCATAAACGTCAGTAAAATAATCTCCAGGAGTGTTTTCCAGTCTTCTTTGACAAATTTCAATAGTTATCATCATAATAAATCATATTTTCTACTAGATCCTTCCACATTTAGTGAGAATATAAATGCTGATAATGTTTTAATATTGATGATAGAAAAAGAACGCCAAACCCACCTCATGTACAAAATGCGCTGACACTTCTAAATGTCAGTCATATAAAATTTAGCCTTCTTTAACATCTCTAGATTTTTTTGGTTTTCCTTGAAAATTCAGTAATTAGTGTTGCTCTAAACCGTAAATACATCATGCTTTGAGAAGTTAGTATGTACAGACAACGTGTGTCATTTGGCAGAGTCTTAACTGAATCAAAGAGGACTTTCTAGACCTATGGAGGGTAACGACCCCATAATAAGATACATAGCACACACAGTAAATGAAAACACCTCAAACAGAAAGCCATACACCTTATAGAACAGCCAGCTCGCTGTTAACAGTCGGCCACTTGTGCCTCCTTAAGAATCTAGACGCAGAGATTCGAGTGCGTTTGTATTGGTGACCCTTGCCAAAGTGCGCTTCTCTGACAGTTCTCGCGCATTCAGTCTCTCCGCAGGTTATTCAGACGCTCCTCCAGGTCGGCGTCCGCGTCGGCCAAGGCGGCCTGGGGCTCGGCCTTCTTCCCGCCGGCCACCGACAGGCTCCCCCCGGTGCTAGGAAGATCTGCAACAAAAAACACAGAGGGGGGGTTCAGCAAAAAATGCTGAGGAGGAGAATGCGTCGAGAGACGCGAGCCGCTGAAGATCGGAGGGCTTTCCTTACTTGACAGCTCGTCGGACAGGTTGAGACCGAGCTCATCCAGCACTTGGGAGACGATGGCGTCGCTGCGTGAAAAGAACGCGTCAACAAACATGATATTCGCTGTGTTCTTTTTGTTCCATTGCCCCTTATTTCTGGCCTTATGCTAAGCTAACTAGCTGCTGGAATCCCTCACAAACAAGGACCAACCTTAAAAATGTGATCTTTATAGAATTCACTTTTGACATCGTTTCGTTTACCTCTCCTCTTCATCGTCCTCATCCCCCATGGCGTCATCGATGGCGTCGTTCATCATCTCCTCCTTCATGTCCATCATCTCGCTCTGTTTCTCAAACTCCATCATGATCTTCTGAATCTGAGGGAGCTTCAGCTGTGGGAATGTGGGGGGCGGAAATGACATCATCAGAACAGGAAGTAGTGCTGTTAACGTCCGTCACACAGAGCGTGGCGCACAGACCTGTCTGTTCATGGTGGCCATGGCCTTGGTGACGCCTTTCATCGCCTGTGCCATGCTATTGTTGGACTTGAGCGTCTGGATCTTTAGGCTGACGGCCTGAATGTTGGCTTTCATCATGATGAACTTCTTGACGTAGCGCCGCGTGCGAACCAAATCCTTCGCCATGATCTTTACTGCGTCCTACAGAGATTGAGACAACACAAAATAATTCCTTATGAAACAGAGATATCCGTTTTTGTTCTCTTTTTTTTATATATATATATAAATTTATTCATCGCAGCATGTCCTAACCTTTATCTGGTTGTTGTTAAAGTCTAAAAGTGTGTCATGTTGTTAGTTTATGTATTTATTGGCAATCAAATAGTTGGGAGTTTTTAGTTTTGCTTCAAGTAATGAATAAGCAAAAAATAAATAAAATGTTTTCTCAGTATTTGCACTGCCAGTCACAGATACCAGTGAGCTGGTGCATCTCTGCTTCCTTTTAGCTCACCATTTGTCCCTGTTTGGCCATCTTCTTTATGTCAGCGATGATCTTCTTCTCCTGCTGCTCCAGCTTCATTCGCTCTCGGTCCAGATCCCTCATGGCCCGGTTGAGAGCCCTCTGGTTCTGCCTCAGCATCTCCTCCGGGGTCTTCCTCTTCCCAAACAGGAACTCCATCTGTGTAAGCAAAGCAAAGTCAAAAATATTCTAAAAACAAAACAAAAAACAAAAATTAAGTTTAAAAAAAGAAAGAAAAGAAAGATGAGTGAAACATGTTCATTAATACTGAATGGAGCCATGAGGTTGTTTTCATTAATGCAGTTACTATTATAATGATACCTTAAGAGGTGAATGAGGCATTTGGAGAGGATATTATAAAACGATTTTTGTTACCAACATTTTTGTTACAATATCAAGGTTCAAGATAAAAATGAGGCAAAATATAGAATAGAAGTCCTTCAAAAAATGCAAAATGGGGAAAAAAAACATTGACAAAGGTAGACAAATGTTTGAATGTGTAAAGCAAAAAGCTGTTCCAACAGATCAATAACTTGTCAAATAATTGTTTATGTCTGGTCATTTCAAAAACCATGATAAATAAAAATAATTAATGAATTACACAATTAAAATTCATTTAAGTGTGTAAATTATACAAAATGTCTCAGCAACCCAACCCAATGACACTGATCAAATCCAAAACAGGATCATGAAATAATGTCATTAAATTGTTCAGATAATTGTGTATGTATATTTGAACAAATAAGGAATTCAAGGATTTTTAAAAAATTATTGAAGACTTAAAATAATTACAGATTAATGTATCCATTTATGGTATTCATTTCAAACTGAATCTAAATTACCACGTCTAAAAATACTTGCTTACCAACTTATTTGATAAATTATGGGACTACAGTCGGGACTACATTTCTTTTTCACACAATCGGGTGGAAAATTAAGTGAAACTTAAAAGTAGTCTGGAATGTGCTGAGTCACTCATCACTTGACCAATGACATCATTACAACCAGATCAAAGCCTCTGTGGGTCAGATTTTATTTGTTGTTCAGCCACAAGTCTGCACTATAGAGCAGAGAACAAGATGTCCTAACAAAAGATTCATTGTATGATGATGGGCTGTGGACCTACAGATTAGCTATGACTGTGTCCCAACAAAATAACTTTTTCATGTTATCCAGATACTTAACTGGTAGCTGGCCAATTATAGTTTTGCACTTATATATATATATATAAATAAATTTATTTCCTAACATTTAAATTAGTCTTTATTGTAGGACGGTTTTCAGCCCACTGGTTGAATGTGCAGCAACAGGTGAGGGAGGGGCAGTGAATCTTCACTCTGTGCTCTAGAGACCACCAGTGAAAATTCACTCAAGCAGTTTCTTTGACATCTCGCTAAAAAGACTTAAAACCAAATAAACAGCAAGATAGAAATGTTCAGTAACGATGAAGAAAGAAAGTGAAAACTACTATGAGTAGTAAATTAAAGCATTTTCTCTTCTGAGGTGAGCAAAATTTATGAATTTGTGTACTTACTGTAAAGAAAAGCCACTTTCAACAGTCTTACATTGTGCTTCTCTCCAAAATGACAAGATGACATGTTAATAATCGAAATTAGTTTTTAAACTATGATTGAACTTTCAGATGTAGGTGAGATAAAAAATATTTTTAGAGAGATCTGACTGAAACACAAAAATGGGACACTTTCCATCCTTTTGCCAGAAAAAAATACTGATATTTAACGAAACCTGACGTCATGTCTGAAGTATCATCTATTAGGTCAGTTCAGTATCTTTACAAGTAGTTACATAAAAAAAGAGGGGATTTCCATCTGAACATGAGCTGTTCACCATAAAAGCATCTCGTTTTAAGCGTCTTTAAATGATTTCCAACATGTTGTTTTTGTATGTTTACTCTATTAGTGAGATTAAATCCTGGGTTGTAAATCTCTCAGCTGTTAGTTATGTGACCTAAAAGGCCTTAAAGTCAGGTTCGAGTCCCGTTTGACTCGGTTCTGTTCCTGTCTAACCTGAGACGCCGAACCCACCGGAGCCGAGACAAAGTCACACTTACCATAGACCGCACTTTTCCTCAAAGACAGGGAAACACAGAAGAAAAACGGCGCCCAGTGGCTCTTCTCTGACTTCAAATCGACTCTAAATCAAACGCTTATTTGTTTTCCTTCCAATGCTTCCGTGTTGCTACAGTTGCTCTTCCGGGAAGTGACGTAGCCACGGAACCGAGAAGAAGACGTCAGTTTTGCCGTTTCGGCATACGAGTCAAGTTAATCAAATTGCCGGAAGTTGATAGAAATAACTTTTAAAATACAAGTGTGAATTTGAACACACAAACCCAAAAGAAAAATCCACAGCGAAAAATTAACAGTAACATATACAGATATGGTTTTGCGCGTTCTAGTGGATATTGTTTTAAATAACAAATGTATAGTGACAGTAATAAAATGAAGCTGGGTAATAAAGTTTGAATGTTCACAATAGAATTTCACAGTTAGTATAATTTAATAAACAAATACAACAATAAAAAAGCAAAGCTAATTCTGCAGGTATAAGTAAGAGCCAATGACATCAAAAGAAGCACAATGATTTGAAGTCAAGTGTCATAATGTTAATGTGCAAAAAGCTGTAACAAAGCAACTACAAAAGAAAAACAAACGAAACAAAAAACAATAAAAATGTACAAAATAAAATGGCATTCATACATAGTGTAGCCATGAATTAGAAGTAAACAAATAAATAAAATTGCACTTGTTTTTTTTTTACATGTCCATTTTAAAGGGGTGAGGTTTTAATTACAGTTATAAAACTGTTGTAAAATTGATGCGTGACCTCAAGATGTGACCTCAAACACTCGTTGTCCTGGATGGTTGTTTGAGCTGCTACCCTCGGATCACACAAACCATAAAATAACCAGCTCATAAGATATTATTTCCTAATAAGTGATACTGGTAAACATCTCTTATTTGCAAAGTTGATTTAAAAATGAAAACAAATGAGGTACAAAACATATAGCTTAAAAAGAATAAAATGGACATTCCAAAGGTATAAAGACAATATTTATAACAATAATTGATGAATTCATTATTTAATCATTTATTAATTATTTGTCCTTTCTTCTGTGTTAAGAGCTGTTTTTCTACATTTTCATCCAATGTATAGCTATTTTTTTTATCTTAAAAACTACTGACCCTCATTTATTTTTCAATAATTTATTCACTAGTTAGTGTTGCGTTTTCTCATTGATTTACGTTTCACCTTGGGTAGTTGGAATGAGTTTTTGCTTTATATTGCAAAAAAAATCTTACAAGAATTTCTGAGTGAAAGAATAGCCTACATACTCCTCCTGCTACGTTAATATTACATTTTACTTGATCCCCCCGACAGAATAACTTCTGATGATTTCAGATGTGAAGAAATGTTATGTTTTGTATTTTTAAATGTTGCGCCAACAACGCTGTTCATCACGCTTTTATTTTATTAACTAAAACGTTTTGATATCCGGTGCTAACATTGTTCACTTGACA
Source organism: Micropoecilia bifurca (assembly GCA_903067075.1). Lineage (NCBI taxonomy): Eukaryota > Metazoa > Chordata > Actinopteri > Cyprinodontiformes > Poeciliidae > Micropoecilia > Micropoecilia bifurca. Next base: position 46,188 of record CAEGAF010137635.1, read on the forward strand.
TAGCGTCGATCGCACATGTGCGTAGTTCACGTATAAGCTGCAGATATTTCTCCCGCAGGTGAAAATACTCCCATCTGAGATTCAACTCTGTAAAATGTCTGACCACGTGGAGTGATCTGAGGATTACAGACGGTTTTTTTGGCACGTTTCATTTGGACGGACTTCAATTGCATCTCGACCTTTTTGCAGCTATTTTAAAACATGTGGCTCAGCAGTTCTACCCACCAGCACAAGTTTGTTCTTGACTGGTGCAGAAAACTGTCCAGACCAGTGTCCTCTATGCGGCCTCCAGCAGAGACTGCCCACCTGAGCCCAGAGGACAGAAACCGGGACCCTGCGGTCAGAAGGCGCCACAGAGGGTCAAACCCTTCCACTGCTCCACGTCTCCATGCTGTAGCTGAAAGGATATCAGACCGTAAGAGGTCATTCAAGGATAAATCCTCAAAGAATGACATCCCACCATCACAGAATCATGGGAGGGGGGGAGTCTTCAAGGTATCATCTGAGCTCAGGAAACTGAGTCTGGAAGACCTCCCTGCAGACAAAGAGAGGAAGCCGAGACCAAAGCAAGAAGATACGGCTGAAGTTGTCTATGGCATTGCTCCCTGTCTCCTGGCTCTCACTCAGGGGAGAAGGAAGGTCTACCAACTGTTGGTTAAAGACGGTGAGACGTCTCTGAGGGCCTCTGTCTTATCGGTGTGTGAGGAGGCACATCGGCGAGGCGTACAGGTCAGTCGAGTGAGCAAGAAGGATCTGGACAAGATGTCCTCTGGAGGAGTACATCAGGGAGTATGTCTGCGAGCCAGTCCCCTGACCTTCCTCACCTTTGACTCTGAATCTGACACAAGCGGGCACGGCGTCCCTCTGTGGCTGGTCCTGGAAAGAATCCAGGACCCGATGAACCTGGGTGCCGTCCTGCGCTCCGCTTATTTCCTCGGCGTGGACAGGGTGATCAGTAGCCTCCGCCACAGCTGCCCGCTGTCTCCGGTGGTCAGCAAGGCCAGTTCGGGCGTCATGGAGGCCATGAGGGTGTACGGGTGCGACAGCCTGGAGGACATGTTGAGGACGAAGGTGAAACAGGGTTGGCAGGTGGTTGGAACAGTGGGAGCCGATCCGGAGGCGTCCCGGGTCCCTGTTATCCCTTGTTCCGACTTTCAGGTGACCAGGCCGACGATGCTGCTGATGGGGAGTGAGGGGGAAGGGCTCTCCGGGAAGCTCCTCTCCGTGTGCCAAACCCTGCTCACCATCCCAGCTGGAAGAGACTTGGCACCCGGCATCGAGTCTCTGAACGTCTCTGTGGCCGCAGGCATCATGCTGCACTCTCTCCTCACAAAGTCCAGATGTTTGTCGCAGAAGGAAAGTAGACCTTAACAAATCAATATCTGGATGAAGCCTGAAATTACGAAGCTGGTGATTCACTGGTATTATTATCAATAAACCATTTCCAAAGACTAAAAGCATATAATTCACACAAACACACCGATAAACTGTATCCAGTGACATATACTGTACATAGAAATGAGAAAAGATTCAAAGAGAAATCAGTTTATTGCTGTCAGGTGTATATCGTTGATAATCCTTTCTCACCTACGTGTATCGAATCCGCAAAACTGGCAGCTTAATTAGTTTAATCATAATTCTCTTCTTACTTTGAAGGATTTGTTTTAATATTTATCAAGAGTAAATGTGGGGAGGACTTAGCAAAAGTATTCACAACCTATTTTTGACCGTTTCACACAGAGAGCATATAGCACAAGTTAAATTACACCTGGTTTTCAAACCTTTTTGGAAATAAAAATCTATCTTTAATGTTTTGACTGCTTTTAGCTCCATCCATCTTTCCATCAGCTTGTCAGAGATTCCCTATTCCTGCAGCATAATGCTGACACCAGCATTTTTCACAGTTAAGATTTTGGGGATAATATGCATTTTTAGTTTTCCACCACTTTTATTAGACATATAAAATTAGACATTTTATGTCTAATAAAAACTGAATTCTTTGTGTTGACCTAGTAATCTCCATATTTGCAGCGTCCACCACCAGGATTCATTTTATGCAGGGGTAATTACAGATTTTCTTTTCACTGTTTCCGTTCAACGACGGTACAACAGTGAAAATTGTGGAGAATATGAGCTGTGCTGTAAACAGATCCTCCCACATAAACTGTGGGCCTCTGCAGATCATCTAGAAAGACAGTGGAACTCTTTGCTCCTTCTCTAGTTACCACTCTTATGGTTCTCCTCCATGCTGTTTCTTCCCTGAGGCCCTCCAACAACCACTCTGAGGCCTTCACAGAACAGCTGGAAGCTGAAGCTAGGTTGAACACAGATGAACTCTATTAACTAATTACTAATTTTGTGACTTGAGAAGGTTGGTATTTGTTTTACTTCTCTCTAAGGCCCATGCTGAGCTTCTTATTCGGTGAAAACGTGTGTGATTTGCTGGCGTCTCAGCGTGTTACCTATTACGTATAGAGAGTTTAAGAAAATGACTTACCGAAACGTTCTTTTAAATGGTGCTTAAAACCTTGACGTCCGAATCGATAGTTTTCATGCAGTAATTTGGTAACTGATTAAGTCAGTGACGTCTTTGTTCCAGTGGAGGATTATCGTTCTCAGAGAACTTCACTGGAGAGATTGGATGTTTTTTTATTGCAGGAAAAACACGAGTCACGGCTCTGATTCATCCAGTACCTCTGAAAGCTACGGTGATGTAGCTGGAAGCTCTGCAACATAAACCCCCCTTCAGTTGAATTTAATTTAAAACTGATGGGACCGTGTGAAGGGCTCAGATATGAGCTTCTTTATGAATAAATAAGGAAAAAATGTAACTGCATAGGGAGCTGCTGAACTCATCTTTACACATTTATATTTATGTTTAAAGGACATCTTCAATTTTATGTAACCCAAAGTGTTTTCACTTCTTTTTTTATCTTCATTGGCCTGCATTTACATTGCTTTTGTTAGCACTTAATATCTTTACTTTGCTGATTGGTTTGTTAACTAACGCATGAAGAAAATGTAGAATAAGGGTTAGAAGCTGCCTGCAAACAATCGTCATTTGGTCCATGGAGAGTCTCCGTGACCATCCTTTTTCAAATCTCGCCACAGACTGTCAGCTAGACTTAGGTCTGGACTTTGACTGGTCCATTCCCAACAACGCATAAATATATTTTTATCTAAGCTATTCCGAGGTAGCCCTGGCTGTATGTTCAGGGTCGTTGATCTTGTGGAAGCAGAACCTCTGACCCAGCCTCAAGTCTGCATCCTTTAACTGATTTTCTTCTAGGATTGCCCTCCATTTAGGTCGATCCACCTTCAACTTCAGCCAGCTTCCTTCCTTGTAGGTGTATGTTGTGTTCAGGGTGATGCACAGTGTTAGTTGTCCTCCAAACACTACAGTTATGTTCAGCTTTGGCCCGATCTGACAAGAGTGTCCTCAGAAAATTCACCAAATTTCTATGGCGTACAGAAAATTGAACTCCTTATGTCGCTTTCTTCAACAGTAGGTTTCCTCTGCCCACTTCTCCACAATGACAAGAATTGTAGAGAGCTCAAGATGACTTTCATAACTTAAATTGGATTCAGAAAATTCCAGGACCTTCACCTGCAGAAGAGTGAGTTATAAAAACAAGTTGCTGGCAATGTAGAGCTGGTTGAACAATGGTGAGTATGAATGCATCTGCTTCAGAAAAAAAACACAGACTGACAGTTGCAGTAAATACAAGGACAGACTAAAAGACTGGTGTAAAGTTATTTTCTCAGGGGAAGCCTCCTGATTATTTGAGACATCAGAAGAAGTACTTGTCTTTGGAAGAAAAGATGAAAGCTTCCATGAGACATTAGAACATAATTTCCTAGATTACATTGAACACCTGTGTTCACTTCTCAAAAAAGAAGAGGAAGAGCACAAGCAGAAGCCAGCAAAACCTTGACCATTTTCAGTCACTAATAATGAAACTGTTCATCTACGACATCAAGCACGTTGCTAAAATAGAGATGGGAAACACCAAGGCAAACAAAGACTGCTGGTATTACGGCAACCTGGACTTTCTTAACAAAAAAGCAGAGCCACGGCCTAATGGACTCTATAACATGCACTTTTATGCAATAGCTCATACAAAACAGCCCAACAAGCACTGAGATCTTATTTTGTAGAATACATGAACATAATTTTCGGCTGGCTTACAACTTCTTTTGTTGGCCCCATTTCATTCTCTGTGCAAATTAATTTTATGTTTTCATTAGGTGTAAGAAAATCTAAATCATAAAATACAGAAAAAAAACTTGACATATAGTCGTTTGCTGAGCTGCACTTGTAGGCTGATTTGTATTTACGATTTTACTTTGATTGAAATTACTGTTTTTACTGGAAAACCTCCTGAATATCCTGAATTTAAGCGCAGCGTCCGCTTGGGGGCGACATAGCTCAGCACAGCTCTAATCAGCCAGCCAGATGACTGAGGAAGAAGAGCTGCGCACACAATGCACTGCACGGCTGACAAGGGTTGTGTCTGCCTCATTTTCACCATTAATTCCCAGTTCCGTGGAAACTTGCGAAAGAACAGCGGAGCCATTCTGTATTCCTCTCGCAATATGCGTGGAGTCCGAGCTCAGCGCGATTGAGACATCGCTGAGCTGCAGCGGCGGTTCAACTTCTTCCAAACATTGGATTATAAAGGAGGACTTCATGCAGGAGAAGACCAGCCCGATGGGGGCTCAAGTACCGACACCCTGTAAATCGAAATCGAGGCTTTAAAATTTGGGCCTCAGAGGTTTTTGTTGTTACGGACGGAGAACGACGGGGGAATTGCGTTTGATAAGGCGAAACATTAAAGCGCTACGCTTGTTTCGCAGTTTAAAATTTACGTATGTTATATTAGCCTTCCTTAAAATCTGGGAGGTTCTTGCGGAAGGCTAACAGCTAGCTGCTGTGGTAGCGACGTTACGTCTTTCTTTTGACGAATTCAACCATCACCATCGGCCATTAAATCTTCAACAGGAGGAATATTTGCTCTTTTTTGGCGGATGGATCCAAGTCCAACTCTACAGCTCGACCTGTCAGTCTTTGGAGTTATTATAATAATATAGGCATATTCTTAGGTTCCGAGTATATATAATAATGTATCGCTTTAGCTATGCTATCCGAAACAGCTAAAGACTAATTAACGAGTTCTATTAGGCTTTGCTATTTGTAGGTAATTATCTTGTTTAACTAGTTACATTCATATTCATTAACTTTGTCCGTCAATGTTAAACTTTGACATTAATGATAAATATTATTGGGAATAGTAGGTTATTGGCCTTGCTAGCCAGCTAGTCGTATGTCATTATTGCTAATAAATTTGTCAGCGTGTACAGAAAAAAAAATCCTGAGAAAATCGGATTGATTGTGAAAAGGATTTCTGATGATGTACTTTTTAACGTGCAACATATAAGCAATCTGCTTTGGCCTGTCTGCCCCTTATCTGGACTTGTCTCTTTTTGTTTACATGCGTCTTGTTAGCTCATATTAGCCTCAGAGGAGACACAGTCAGCTATGTCCTGACATCTGCGCGACGTTCCGAGTGTCTTCATATTCCCGTGCGGATCTAAGTCTGCGTTCAAATTCAGTGAAATGACTCTAAAAATTCGCAAAAAGAAAGGCGTTGATGCCAGCAGACTGCTGTCAGGGGACGGTAAATAATAGCCACTGGTTCCATTAACGCCATTTTAACAGGGGCTCCCTCTTAGGGCCTGTGTGCGGTGTGGTTGTTTTTTCCCCCTTTTTTCCTTCTTTTAAATTTACGGTTCGGTGCCTTTCCGCCGGACCGGGACCGAAATAAAGTGCCTTTGGTCCCCGTTGGAGCTACATAGGAAGGCGGCCTCCGACTATGGAGGGTCCGAGCCGAAGCGCTGGAATGAGAAAGAGCCGACGGTCCCGTTCGCAGCGCGACAGGGAGCTGAGGCGGCGGAGGAGAGTGAACCTGGCCGAGGAGCGGGCCACGTCCCTGTCCTCGGGCTCCGACCGAGAGGGACGCGGGGCGAATAACGTCCTGGGGCCCGGAGGGCGAGAGCGGCGGCCCGTATTTGGGAGACACAGGCCTCCGCGTCGGAGGAAGAGGGAGTCCGTGTCCTGCGAGGAGGACGTCATTGACGGCTTCGCTATCGCGAGCTTCATCAGCTTGGAGGCTCTGGAGGTAAATATCTTAATTTGACAGCAGCTGTCGTTCATCAGTCGGGAGCGAAGCTCAGGGGAGGAATTAGTGCGGCCGACTCTTTGTTTTGTTGTGATATTTTTGGTTCAGTTTTCTTTAGAACGGTTATCTGTCAAAAAAAGAGACGCATTTCACCAGAAAGACATTTAAGGGGCAAGAAATTCACGTGAAGCTGAAATTTGGGCTAATTTATTCCTTGGGTTTACATAAACCCCTATAAAACACTGACTCAAAGTCACAGAAATGTTTAGTTTATATGATAATGTATTTTGTTATTATTATAATTATTTAAATTAGCCAAAAGGTCATATTGTATGCTGAATCACAATTGCTCTTGCAGTCTCTCTGCAAAACCGCAATTGCAAAGAACTGCTGGAAGCAGGATTTGGTTGGAGAACCTCTCAAATTACTAGCATTGAAACTACATATCAATAATAAATTAATTGAAACAAGAGGCACTTTTACTATTATTTATGCCCACAACTGATATAGATCTTGGTGGTCAAACTCGGACAGCTTTGGAAAAGCAGTGGGGGACCTTGGAATAGCAAAACGAGTAGTGAAGAAAATATGGGTTAATTAAAACTTATACTTTCATAGAAATATGTAACAATAATTATTTCAGTGTTGTTTTCATCCTGTTGAAACAAAAATAAATTCAATTCCTTCCTATTTCTGTAAAATATTGCCTGAAATTAATCTGGCATTAACCATTTTTGATTAAGTCTGGCATTTAAAAAGGGCAATATTAATAGCTTTGAGAGAACTGAAGTGACAAAGTTCAGTTTTTTTAACACCTGATGTTCCTTAAAAATTGTGACCTGTTTTGAATTTATTGGTAATTACTCCTCGTTGCTGTGAGAAATCCATTGTTTCTGATCTGGTGTTGAACCTAAACTGTTACTACGACTTGAAAGAATCGATAAATTAGTAGATTGGCGCACCAGTTGCGGCCGATAATTCACTGATACCAACACACTCCGTGAAAGACGTCAGATTAAATTGATTAGTTTTTTTTAGACGATCCTTTCCTCGGCGTAACCAAACATATCCCTGGAGACCCCGCTACCCCACCCTTTCTGATGGGTTTTGGAGATTCCTCAATTATTTATGGCCTAATTCCTGCAAGCATTGATGAGTTGTCTAATGGCTCTTTTGTTAAGGAGGCAGAAGTGGAGTTAAAATGTGTACTTCCTCTTAGTTTACGTTTTATTGTCCAAATGGCTGAATTAGGTTTCTTGAACCAACATTTTTGGTTAATAATTTAGGTCAGTTGTACTTAGAAGGTCAGAGTGAGCCCTCTGTCATCACACACACACACACACACACACACACACACACACACACACACACACACACACACACACACACACACACACACACAC